>JASDQU010188737.1:0-19739 GCA_032191745.1 Picea mariana | reverse complement strand
TAGGCCATTAAACCTCCTAGTCTCCTATATATACCAAGGAGACATTTTCATTTTGAATCATCTTGTACTTGAACATTTAAGTGGGGTAAAAGGAGGTTGCCCCCTCGAAGAGGCTTATTATCTGATATTGTCTCTTTTTCAAGGCGTTGAGTACTTTTCTAGAGGTTTTTGTATGCTATATTGATGTTTGGTTCTTAACACTTTTCCAGGGTGGTGGTCGAAGCATTCAAGGATTTTTTGCATAAATTTCTAAAAGCATACTTTGATGATTGGATTGTTTTTAGTTTATTAAAGAATCATATTGAATGTCTAAGGGTAATGTTGGACAAATGCATGTAGTGCCAAATTGCTTTGAATCTGAAGAAGTGCATCTTATTCTCACCATTTGGAGTGTTGTTAGGTCATATTGTATGCAAGCAGGGATTGTTGGTTGATACATCTAAAATTGCCATTATAGTTGATCTTCCACCTCCTACTTCAGTCAAACAACTATGCATTATGCTGGGACACATGGGATATTAAAGGAAGTTCATCAAAGGATATGCTCAGATCACAACACCTATGGAGAAACTGTTGAAGAAATATTTTCAGTTCAGTTGGAGAGTAGAATGCCAGAAGAGCTTTGACACACTAAAATAGAAAATGGTTACTGCGCCTATTCTAGTTTTCCCAGATTGGACCAAGGAATTTCATGTACATGTTGATGCATATTCTCTTGCCTTAGGAGTAGTGTTAGCACAACTTGGTGAAGGAGAGGTTGATCATCCATTATATTTTTCTAGCAGGAAGCTATCAACTGCAGATGTCAACTACACCACCATTGAGAGAGAAGGGTTAGCCATGGTTTACACATTGCAAAAGTTTTGCCACTACTTGTTGGAAGGACACTTTAAAATGTTTACTAATCACTCTGTGTTGAAATCCCTAGTCAATAAGCCAATGTTGGGGGGAAGAATATGCAGATGGATTCTTCTATTTCAAGAATATGACTTTGAGATCATAGTCAAGCCAGGAAGAATGAAAAAAGGTCCTGATCAATTGTAAAGGTTGGAACATGGAGAAGATCCCACTAGTTTGGACACAATGTCAGATGCACAACTGCTAGCTATTATAAATCTTCATGACCACTTCACAGAAACAGTCCAGTTCCTATCAACAGTAATGGCACCTACTGAATATGTAATTCCTCAAAAGAACAACTAGTAGTGCGTGCTGCAAACTTCTCACTTATAGCAAGACATCTATACAAGATGGGACCTGATGAGATATTAAGAAGATGTGTGATGGAGGTAGAACGACCATTGATCCTCACAGAATCTCATGAAGGCATCGCAGGAGGACATTACACAAGGAAAGCAACTGCGCAAAAGGTTCTGAGAGCTGGACTTTGGTAGCCTACCTTACACAAAGATCCTAAAGACTATTCCATATCTTGCGACGTATGCCAAAGAGTTGGGAAACCATCCAGAAGAGATGAAATTTAATTAACACCACAATTGACCCTACAATAATTTACGAAATGGGCCATTGATTTCATGGGACCTATAAACCCACCAAGAAAGCACACAGGACCAAGGTACATCATCACTACAATAGAATACTTGACTAGATCGAATAAAGCAAGAGAAGTTAAGGACTGTAGTGCAACCACAGCTGCATGCTTCATATTTGATGACATCATAACCAGGTTTGGATGCCCCAAGATCCTTTTGAGCGATCAAGAAACACATTTCATAAAGAAGACTGTTGAATCCTTGACTGGGGAATTTGCAGTCAGCCATCAGAAGAGCACACCTTACCATCCACAAGAAAATGGGACAGTGAAAGCATTCAACAAGATATTGGAGACAACACTAACCAATATTTGCAGTGTGAGCACGGATGACTAGGATTTAAGAGTACCAACAATATTATGGGCCTATAGAACCACTTTCAAAAAGATAACAATGCAGAGCCCCTTCAAGTTGGTTTATGGTCTCGAAGTTGTTGTTCCAATAGAATACTTAGTGCCAAGATTAAGAATTGTTTCCTTTATAGTTATGGATGACATTGGCACTATTCAAGAGAGACTTTCATAGTTGGTCGAACTAGAAGAAGACAGATCTATTGCAAGATTCCATCAACAAGTACAAAAGGAAAGAGAGAAGGACTACCATGACAAGAACATCAAGAAGAAGGAATTTAAACAAGGTGATTTGGTACTGGTATATGATAGTATGTTCTTGAAGCATCCTGGGAAGTTCATAATGCATTGGCTTGGACCATAAGAGGTCACTCATGTTATAGAAGGAGGAGATGTGCAATTGAAGAAATTAAAGAGAGAATGGAAGGAAGGATTAGTCAATGGGAGCCGGCTGAAGTTGTACTATCACAACCAACTGCCTCGCATATCTCAGTAGAAGCATAAGGAAAAGGGTCTAGGTACCATGTGCAGTTGAAATTGGGTACCGGACACAAAAAAGACAGTTTGCAAAAGGAGGAAGAGGAGGCATAGAGAAGAAAGAAGAGGCTGGACTGCGGAGTCTGAAGTCGAAGTAAAACAGGAAGCTCATATATGAAGTGCCTCGGGATGAGTCACAAGTGCGTGTTGGGGGCCTGTTGGCCCTCGATTATGGAAGGAAGTGAATATCAAGGAATAAAAGGGGAAATGCAAACTGAGCGGAAGACATAAGTGATTGTTATTGGGTCGAAGTGAGAAAAACAGGAGAACAGATGGAGCGAAGCCCGAGAAAGCAAGCCATTAGAAGATGAGATATAGGATGACACATTAGCAAGGAAGAAGGATCAAGGATAACTCAACAAGTGGAAAAATCCACCATTATATTCTTTGGAGAACCGTGCAAGAAGGAAGGAAAGATAGGCTGGCAAAGCCCTGAAAACATGGGTCAAGTTGACCTAGGTTTTAAACACCTAGGGTTTTGGTATCTAGGGTTTTGGACAACTAGGTTTTGACCTAAGGATGTTGGTAAGTGACTGTAATGTATAAATAAGAACCTATATGGGGGAAGAGGGTCAGTTCAGGTTCGAGTTACTTGATCTAGTTGTTGTTGGTATGTTGTGAGAGATCATTATTGTGTGAGAGAGAAGTGCTAAGTGTGAGAGCCTTCTGGTATTGTAAGATATTCAGTTGGGTGCGAAGATCAACCTGATAGTTGGGTGCATAGGAAAGGGGAGAGATAGAGAGAAGAGAGAGATCTGTTGGTTAAGAGTGCAGATTAGAATTGTATTCTTTCATCTTAATATGTTATAAAGCACAGTTTTGCGGACATAGCCAAAGAGAGGGGGTGAACCATGTATATTTGGTGTTGTGTCTGATTGGTATTCTGTCTCTGTCCTTGATATAATGTGATTGAATTATTATGTTATATATGATAAGTAGATGTGCAGAATAGATCTAAGATGATAGGTGATATATGAATGCTATATTGTTCTGGTATTGGATCCACTTGATATTTCCATTGGTTGTAGACACTTATGTCCTGCAACCCCCCCACACCTGCATTGGGTGAGACTACATCTGCTTTGCAGGTGTATCTGAAATGGCCAATAGTTAGGGCTTCTTGGTGCACTATTGTAGCATTGAACCCTGGGTCTTCCCATGTGCCAACAAGTGGGTTAACTCTAAAATAAAGAAAGTGGGTTAAGATGGTTATAAGGTAACCCCTTGAGGAAGCTACATGAAAGTATACATGAGAGGAAAGACATGCTAATTTTAATCACACTTAAGCATATTGAATATATGCAATTGAATGAGGTAACCAAAGGATGTATAAGCCAAATTTCATAGGGAAGATGAAGTAAATAAGGTCAAAATTGAAGGGAAGATAAATTATTTTGATGATGCTTTCTAAGGTATGTTATTTATAGGTCATCTCACCATTTTTGCAATAACACTTTTTTCTAGAATTCTTTATACCGTTAAATTGGGAGGCTGTTGAGGAAACATATCCAAGTAGCTGTGATAAAATTTTCATCTTTTGCATCGTTGTATTTTTGGAGTTACACTCCGTGGAAAATAGGGTTTGTGGCTAGTCCCAAAACTAGTCTAAAACATGTGTTTCAGGTAACAACGTCATAACTTCTTCATAACATATCCAAATTTAGTAAGAGAACATGTATTGGTTAGAGTACATTCTATAGTATTTTGTGTACCATTTTTAGATCCATACAACAAATATTCCATGCGGGGATTTATCTAGAAGTTCTCTCTCTAGAATAAGCCAGAATTCAACAAGGTATGTTATTTTTTCTATAAATCCTTTTCTGAGAGGTTCCAAGTAGTGCAACCTGGATGAATTTCATAAAACATGACACTGAAGAATTTTTTTTACTATGTTCATATTTTTATTCATTACAGTTACACATTTATGATTATTTCAAGTTAGGGTTGTTGACTAATCCAAAATTAGTCATGTGAGACTAAAGTAAAGTTTAATGAAAATGCTAGTGTCTTGTTCTTAAAGTTAAGGAAGGTTTGCATGTATGTAATAATACACACCAGGTCTATTACAGAGTTACAAATTAGATTTGGATGATGAAATTGATGAGGGGTTTTGGTTGAGGTACATGTTGGGTACATGGTTGAGACAAGTAGTTCATGAGTTGGCACATACATAAGGTGTATAGTTGATGATGTTGGTATTGGTAAATATTGATGAGTCATAGTTTATTTGATGCATGATTGGTATAAATTTGGTGCATGGTTGATGCCCTAGTTGATGGTATAGGTTGAGCTACAAGTTGGTGCATGGTTGATGCACTTGTTTATGGTACAGGTTGATTACAGGTTGTTTGGACAGGTTATTGTGATAGGTTATTCATACAAGTTTGGTGCACGGTTGATGCATTTGTTTATGGTACAGGTTGATTTATAGGTTTATGTATGGTACATGTTTGCATAGGTTATTGGTATAGGTTGTTACAAGTTTATTACAGGTTGATTGGTAGAGGTTTACAACAATCTATCTCACAGTGATAGTGTGACATTGGTACCATCATTCTACTTCTATGTCAAGGCGGTTGGGCGGGGCAAGGAAAGGTGGTTGTATCCACCTTCCCATTGTAGTTGGAGAACATAGGGGGTTTTAGCCTCCTTTTGGTTGTAGCCATAGAATTAGGAAGTTGGAGATTCCCTCAGGTTGTAGCCTAAGAGACTAGGGGGTTGGAGCTGGAAAACAAAGGAAGTTGGTTCGTCCAATGAATGTAATTTTTAAATACATATAAGAAAAAATATTATGTGGTTTTCTCCCACTTTGGGTTTCCACGTAAAAACACTAGTGTACTATGTATGTGTATGATTGCTCATTTGTTCATTGTTTATTTACTCTGCAACTATTGGATAATAATGATACATTGATATAACACTTTCATTTTGTGGTTAAAAAGGATTGAATTACTTTATTATTGATTCACCCCCGCTCTCAGTAATCCAACAATTGGTATCAGAGCAAGTTTCTTTAGGAAATAGTTCAACCACTAGAAGGAGATCATGGACTATTCTGGGAATGGATTACAAATTTTTAATGCTCAGATTGGTTTAAAGTTTGAGATGTGGAGTAGAAGGAAGAAATAAGTTTTACAGGAACATAGGCATTATATTTGTCTATCCGCTGTTATAGGATATGATAGTTCAAAAAGGGAAAATACTACAGCCAAGAAGGAATTCAAAAAGAATAACAAAATAGAAACGGATTTCATTTGGGAAGGATTACCTAATGAGGTAAGAGAAAAAATTGGTAAATGTTCATCAGATAAAGAAATTTGGGATAAGTTACATGACATATATTCTTCACCCATCGTAGATTCAAAAAATTCCAAACAGGATGCAAATACAGATCAAGAAGAATTGTGTTCAACATGTCAAATTGATTCAGAAGATGAAGAGTACATAATCACTAGAGGTATTTTTTTTTTATTTAATTGTGAAAAATGAGAACATCTTGAAATAGAATTCCATGAAGGAAATGAAACAAAAAAACTAATTGAAATAGTCACTCAAGAAAGAATTGATGAATTAAAAGGAAAGTGTTCACATGTTTGAAGAATCCCAACAAGTCATCAAGAACTTAGGAAATCATCTACATTAAGCTAGAAAGATTGAAGAAATTATTGAATATCAAAAACAATATTTAGAAGCCAACATAGCAGCACAGAAGAAAGAAGCATAGATGAGAGAGAAGATATTGACATATCATCTTAAGGAAAGAACTAACAATATAAATAATCTTGAGGTAGAGTTTGTTCAAGAAGAGAAAGGACTTGAAGGAAAAATAATCACATTAAAAATCCATCTTGAAGAAGCGAAAAGAAGAGAAGAAGTCATGAAGTCTCAGATAATGAAGAAACAAGAAGAGGTTGAGAATCTTGAAGTTGTCACATTGAGAAGTAAAATCATAAATCTCAACAAGAATGTTGAAGAGACAAAAACATCCACATCCATTATAAAGAATGAAGAGAAGCACTCTAGGTTGCTAGAAAAGAAGAATAAAGAAAACAGAAAGAGTTATGAAGAAGTACTCAAAGGAAGGAATCATGGTCAACTAGAATCTAAGAAAACTATTGAAGATACATCTTCAATAAGACCATCCATATTCAAGCCACAAAGAATATTCAATCATGATCATGATCAATCAAGGGAGAAATTCAGAAGGACTACACCACAAAGAAGAGAATTCACTCCCAAGTATGCAAATTTCTTTTATGGTAATTGTTTTTACTGTACCAATTTTGGACATAAGGTTGTAGACTGTAGGGATTATAAAAGAAATGTTGAAGGAGTAAATTCCTATGTGTCTCCATGTAACATTGATATTACAAATATCATAACTATGGACACATATCTAGTGATTGCAGAAGCATGATCGATACTTCCATGAAAGAGAACACTTATATAAGATATAATAAAGTATGGATATGAAAACATGAAGAACAGGTGAACAAAGAACAGGTCCCAGAGATCACAAGATTGGAAATAAAATGAAATGATGAAAATTCTACAGAGAAAAAGAAAGATGTTAGATACATAAAGGTTTGGAAAATAACTGAAACAAAATAAGGATAGGTAAATAAGGAACATGGTCAAGAGATTGTACTTTCAGGCATAGTAGTTAAAGATGAATCCACAGACAGAAAGAGAGAAGTCAAAGATCAGAGAGATGATGAATCTAAAAATATAGATAATGATGAAAACACATCAGAGAAGGAATTGTTCTAAGCCATCTAACCTAGAGACTCCCAGTTGTGTAGAAGAGTCTTAAACAATATGGATAGATATGGACGTTAAATCAAATTTTCTGAATGGGAAACTTGAAGAATAAGTCTACATGGAACAATTGGTTTCTAGAGCATGGTACTCTAGACTAGATAAATATCTATATTAGGTAGGGTTCAGAAAAGAAAGTGCAGAAAATAACCTCTACATCAAGGTAACTCAATATAGTGTTTTAGTAATCAAATTTTATTGACGCAACACCCCTACCTCAGCAGGTTCCGTGTGACCTCCCAGTCTAAGGATTGTTCTATTCCCTTGAGCTAGAATGGATCTTTAGTTCCCACAGGAACCTTCACACATATAACCACAAGTCCTTCTAGGGTTTACGCCTACACAAACAAGCATGAGGCACGAACCTCCACTCTACGTGACCAACTAGTGGACCATGGTCTTCACTCGAAAATGTGTTTTGGGTTTCATGACTTCTCCATTCCTATTGTGAGTCCCTCTAAATAATTCAATCCTTGAAACCCTGAAATGGGCTTATGGGTCATCAACTACTCACTTATGCCTCAACCATATGAAATCAGTCACGTCCTTGGGTCCACCTTTGAGTGCGTCGAGATTTCGTGACTTGTGAGTTCACGATGTGACTCTTCTCCTCCTTCACGAAGTCCAAAATTGTGACTTCTTTTCCTCAAATTGAAGACCTTGAGATTTCCATGATCTGATGGTCTAGATTGTGTCATAGTTTCATGTATCAGAATTTCATGAATTTTGACTCCGATTCAACTACTTTCTCCACACTCCGACTCCTGAAATGTCGAAATACGAAATCACAAGATCAATGTCTCCCGTTGATACAGATCTAACGATGACTATTCCTCCTGAGCTTGTGAGTGTTTATAGACAGTCGGCCTTAACTCCTCCGATGGTCCCCTAGATCCAACATTCCATGGAAAATTGATAGTTCTCCTTTTGAGAATTTGAACCGCCCGTTCGAGTTCTCGATACTCCTAGCCAAATAACTCACTGCCTCCTTCTGAGCTTGATTTCTGCAAGGTGACTTCAGCCCTCATCTTCCTTCAAACTCTTCGAAGCCTTTATCCTTCCTGAGCTTAGTTCTTGCTGCAAACACAAGGATTCTAGGGAATCCTACCAGCACTCCTTGCGGCTTCATGATAATCTCTGATTATATGAACTTCTCAGTTTGACACACTCCTTGTGAATATATCTCTTCAACCACTCACTGGGTTGGAAAAGTATAAGACTTCAACTGACCTACACACACCTTGCATGACTCTATGCTATACTCACAGTTCTGCTGGTATGAGAACAATGATATTTCTCCTGAGATTTTCTGAGGTAAAACTCAAAATCTTGTCAACACACTCCTTACGGACCTTCACTGCACTCCTTGCAGACCTTCGCTGCACTCCTTGCAGGAATTCTCAGGACGAAAAACAATTGAAACTCATACTCTCCCTTTTACAGACTTCACACATTCAACATGAAATCATGCATACACACAACATTGAAACAAATTCATAACAGAGCATATAAGAAAACTGTAAATGTACCATTCAATATATTAAAACAAAATTCATAAACACCATGCTGGTCCATCAAGTTGGATCAAGATTTCTTATATTAAACCAAGTGCATATGTACATGGGTTCTATAACATCATCTATTTTCTTAAACAATCTTGTACAATCTATCTTCCGCTCTCCTCTCCTATTCTCTTGCTCTACAACTCTTACAATCGAGAATAATCTTTCAATAGAATACATATGAAGGAGATTTCTATTTTTTTCCCTCCTACAGCTCTAACTATCTAATCGAATTAAAAGATCTACAACTACTTTACATTTATTACAATAAATGCCTCCAACAAATAGATGAGATCAATTGCTCATGATCTATGTTACAATATCCAAACCATAAAAGCAAATATATCTTTTCCAGATATTACATTAATTTTTCATCTTTTCAAATTCAAAACATCCTCAAAACACACACTAGTGCATATCCAATTGACCTCCACTTTTGCACTTGCTTTACTGGCGATGCTCCTGCATCATACTCCTCTGGCTGAAAAATTCATGAACTCCTGTTCAAGTGCTCTTGCACTGTCTGTCCATGTTTTTGAATATCTTCTTTTCTTTCCCAATTGGCATATTCAATCAGGTGTCCCTTCAACATTACCAAGTATTCAAAATACATCTTTCTCTGGGTCTTCTTGCTAACTCTCTGATTAATGATGTTTTCCATCTGTGGCTTTTTAGCTGTAGGCATATGTTTGACCCACTGAAATTATTTTTGATTCCCTTCTCCGCCTAATTCATATGCTCTGTAACAATACATATCCGCTATGTTTAATATGGCTGAAATGCCCACATCATATGGAAATTCCATTTCGTAAGCATTTGCCTCAAATTTTCTCATAATTTTACATGATCCTATCTTTTTCATTTTTAGTTTATTATATGTTCCCCTTGGGAATATTTCCTTTCTTAGGTACGCTAATACCAAATATCCCACTTCAAACTGAATCTCTCTTCTGTGATGATATGATCTACGCTTGTATTCCCGGTTAGAATACTGCAACCACTCTTTAATCTTACCATGGATTTATTGCATCTCTACTGCAAAATTGATAGAGCACCCCTACCTCAGCAGGTTCTACTTGACCTCTCAGCCTAAGGATCATTCTTAATCTCCCTTGAGCCAAAATGGATATTCGATTCCTAGCTATAATGTTCACACTTGTAACCACAGGTCCTTCTTAGGAGTTACACCTGTGCGAACAAGAACTAGGCGTGAACTCTTTCTCAAGTGACCAACTGAGGTGACCACAACCTTTTCCCAAAAGGGGCATGTCGGGTTTTGAGATTCCTGTTGCTGAGTTCCCCGAATACTTTAGATCCAAAACCCTGAAAAGGGATAACAAGTCTTTATGTCCTCCCCTAAATTCTCACGATGTGACCCTCTACACAACTTGGGGCCCAACCTCCAAGCGCATCGGAATTTCGTGAATCGGGAGTTCACGATACAAGGCTCCTCCTTTTCCCCGAAGTTTGAACTCACGACATATCTATTGTGGATTGATGGTCCAGATTAATCTACGATCTGATGGTCCATATCCTATTGAGATTTCATGAATCGGGATTTCGCGATTCTTGCCTTCTCATCACAACTTTCTCCACACCTCAAATTCTGAAATGACGAAATTCAAGCACAAGATCAATGAGTCTTTTTTATCCACATATGAAGGATATTCTCTCTCCTAAGCTTCCAAATTATTAAGGAATATCTCCTTAACCCTTCCAATGATCTACGAGATCCAACGGTCTAGGGGAAATCAGTAGTCTCCCTCCGAGAAACTTCAACCATTTGTCTAATTTCTTGACAAGTCTTGGCCAAATAGTTTGGCATATTTTCTCCTGAGAATGATTCTGTGAGTTTATTTCAACCCCCATCTTTCTTTGAACTCTTCGAAGCCTCTATCCCTTCTGAGCTTGGTTCTTGCTGCAAACTAGAGGATTCTAGGGAATCCTGTCGACACTCCTTGTGGCTTCACGATAATCATTGATTATCTTATGTCTTCCTCTTCTTTGCACTCCTTGCAACATAATTCTTCAACCACTCCTTGGGTTGGAAAATTCTAAGACTTCAACTAGCCTATGCACACCTTTCATGACTCTATTCTATAATGTACTTCTTCTGATATGATAACACCGGTATCTCTCTTGATCTTTTCTAAGATAAAACTCAGAAACCGGTCAACGCACTCTTTGTGGGCTTTCACTACACTCCTTGCAGAAATTTCTCAGGATGAGAAACAATTGAAACTCATACTCTCCCTCTCACTGATTTAATACATTCAACATGAAATCACATATACATAAAGCATTGAAACAAATGCATAACATAGAATATAAGAAAACTGTAAACATACCATTAAGAGATGCAAATAGTATTCATCACAACACCATGAAACTGAATTAAAGCCTTCTCATATTAATTCCAGTGCATTTGTACATGGGTTCAATAGCAACAACTATTTGCTTATATAACTTTATGTTCTTATATCCTTGATCTACTACTCTAATTTTTAAAATGAGAATAATGATGCAATATAATACATGTGAGGGAGATTTCTAGAGTTTTCCCTCCTACACTCTAAGATATCTAATCAAAATTAAAGCCTACAACTACTTTACATTTAATACATTAAATTCCTTACAACTGACAGATGAGAGATATGCTCAAGATATGCATTACAATCCTAAAACATTTAAGAGAAATTATGTCCCTCCGCTATTGCATTAATGTTTTTATCTTTTCAAATTCAAAATGCCTTCAAAATGTGTGCTGGTGCATATCCAGTTGTCCTCCACTTGTGCATGCTTCCTTTTATGACGATCTTCCTGCATCATACTCCTCTGGATGAAAAATTCATGAACTCCTGTTCATGAGATCCTGCACCATCTGTCCATGTTTATGGATATTCACTTCACTTTTCCAACTAGCATCCTCAATCGGGTGTCCTTTCCACTTGACCAAATACTCAAAATATGTCTTTCTCTTGGTCTTTTTGCTAACTCTCTTATCAATGATCTTTTCCATCTGTAGATTTTCAACTAAAGACATCTGTCTGACCTACTGGACTTCCTTCTGATCATATGATCCCTCTGTTTCATCTTCTCTGTAAGCATACAGATTGGCTACATTGAATATGGGAGATACTCCAACCCCATCTAGAAATTCTATCTCATAAGAATTTATCTCAAATTTCTTTAAAATATTACACAGCCCTATATTTTTCATCTTCAGTTTATTATATGTTCCCCTTGTGAACCTTTATTTTATTAGATGTGCTAAGACTAAGTCACCCACTTCAAACTGAAGCTCTCTTTGGTGCTGATCTTCTTTGCGCTTATATTCCTGGTTAGAATTTTGTAACCTCTCTTTGATATTATTGTGGAGCTCTTTCATCTCTACTGCAAAATATTTATCTCCAACACTTCTAAACTCATGATGATCTAAGTCACTCAGCACAGAAACTCCTCTCGGCTGCATTCCATACATTATCTTGAATGGGCTATGTCTTGTGCTTCTGTTAGGTGAGTCATTATATGCAAATTCTGCTTGTGGCAGAATCTGATCCCCCTGACTATGATGTTCAGCTACTAAAATCCTCAAAAAATACCCTAAAGTTCGATTTACTACCTCAGTCTGTCCATCCATCTAAGGGTGATACGCTGAGATAAAAGATAAATTAGTCCCCATATTCTTCCACAGTTTCCTCCAGAAATGACTAACCAATTTGGTATCCCTGTCTAAAACAATACTCTTGGGTAAACCATGAAGTCAAACAACTTCTTTGAAAAAAATATTTGCAATGTGTGTTGCATCACTGGTTTTATGACATGGAATGAAATGTGCCATTTTTGAGAATCTATCGAATACCACAAATATGGAATCACAACCTCTCTGTTTCCTCGACAGTCCTAACACAAAATCCATGCTTATCAAGTCCCATGGCCTCTCCTGTACTGGAAATGGTTGATATAATCCTTTATTATGTGCTTTCCCCTTTGTGTGCTAGCAAATTCTACATCTGTTGACAAGTTTCTTGACATCTGTCCTCATCCCTGTCCAATAATATAAACTATTTAGCTGCACAAATGTCTTTTCATGGTCGAAGTGTCTAGCCAATCCCCCACTATGTTTTTCCTTTAAAATATTCTCTCTCATAGAACTCTTCAGGATGTGCAATTGATTTCCTTTGAATAATAATCCATCCTGGATTAAATATTCAATCCATTGGCTTCTGTCTCTCAGAACGAGATTTTCACATGCTTCATATGCATATCTAAAATCTAAATCATCTCTATACATATCCTTAAGGCTATCAAAACCTAAGGTCTTCACACGAAACTACTGCAGAATCAAACATTTCCTGCTCAATGCATCAACAAACTTGTTACAAGTTCTAGAAATGTGTTTTATAACAAAATTAAAGTTTTGCATAAATTCAACCAATTTTGCATATTTCTGGTTCAATTTCTCATGTCTGGTTACGAATTGTAAAACATGGTTATCACTATACAAAACGAACTCTTTCGGACCCAAGTAGTGCCTCCATTTCTTCAGTGCTAGTATGACTACATAAAACTCTTTATCATACGTGGAATATTTCATTTTGGCCTCATTCACCTTCTCATTGAAGTATGCAATCGGTCTATTGTCTTGACTTAAGACTGCTCCAATTGCAAATCCACTTGTGCCACATCTGACTTGAAATGTTTTACTGAAGTTTGGAAAAACTAGAACTAGTTGTTCAATTATCTTCTCCTTCAACAACTTAAAACTTTTCTCTACTTCCTCTATCCAATGAAAAGTTTTATGTCTTTTGTTGACTGTGTCCATCATTGATGTAGAAATTCCACTAAATTTTTTTATGAACTTCCTGTAAAAACTGGCTAATCCATGGAAGCTTCTACTTCAAAGATATTCCTTGGCGATGGCCATTCTTTGATCGCTTTTACCTTCTTAGGATCCATCTTCAACTCATTCAAAGAGATCACAAAACCTAAATAAACAAACTCTTTAAGATGACTTCTTCATCTTTATCAACAACTTCTCTTACTGCAACCTTTTCATCACTAGATTTAGGTGTCTCAAATGCTCCCTTTTAGTATTACTAAATATCATTATATCATAAAGATACACAATTACAAACTTTCCAATGAAATCCTTCAAGAGTTTGTTCATTAATTTCATAAAAGTACTTGGTGCATCCATCAAACCAAATGACATGACAATCCATTCATACAACCCTTCATTTGTCTTGAATGTTGTCTTCCATTCATCACCTTCCCTCATTTTAATCTGATGATATCCTCTTTTCAAATCAATTTTTGAAAAAAATTTTGCTCCATTCAAGAAATCCATCAAGTCATCCATCCTTGGTAAAGGAAATCTATACCTGATGGTGATTTTGTTTATAGCCCTCGAGTCTCTACACATTCTCCATCCACCATCCTACTTTGGACTTAACATTGTTGGTACAGTGCATGGACTCAAGATTTCCCTGATTAACCCCTTGTCCATCAAATCTTAGACTTTCTTCTTAACTTCTTCATTCTCCTGTAGCGTCAATCTATATGGTGCTTTGTTTGGTAAACTTTCTCCTGGTATAAGATAAATGTGATGGTTTATACTCCTGATGGGCGACAATGAACAAGGTAAATCGTCTACCACTATATCAGCAAATTTCTCAAGCATTTCTTGAATTTCCTCCGGTAGATCATCTATCAAGGTACTTGTCAAGATGACTCTAGGTTTTCTCACCACAACAAACTGCACGTCTTCTTCTTTCTTGACTTTATCCAGAAGTTCCTTCCCACTCATGAGGAGTATATTGTTTCTTTCTTCTTCTTTCTCCTTCTTGTCTTCAATTGAAAACAACATATGTGTCCTACCATTCTTTTTGCCTTCTTGTCTTCAATTGACAACAACATATGTGTCCTACCATTCTTCTTCAAGGTATAGGTGTTATTTCTTCCATCATGAACAACATTGCTATCATATTTACATGGTCTCCCCAACAAAAGATGGCAGACATCCATGGGAATAACATCACATAAGATCTCATCTTTATATCCCCCTATCTTAAATTCAACTAAACATTATTTAGTGACTGTTACATGATGTCCCTTTTTCAACCACAAGACTTTATACGGGCTTGGATGTGCAATTGTCTCCAATTCCAGCTTCTCCACCATTTCTATGGATACTAGATTATTTGTGCTTCCACTGTCCACTATCACCTTCCATACCCTATCCTTGGTCTTTCAAGTAGTTCTAAACAAGTTGTTTCTCTGGATTAGATTCTCTATCTCCTTCTCTGATTTCAAGAGAATTTTCCTCATCATTAAAGATCTTCTACCTTCTGCATCTTCTGCCTCAATGTTTCTCTTTTGTGCTTATGAAATGTGAGCTTCACCTCCTCCATATCTCTTTCTATCAGGACATTCAAAATATTTGTGTCTGGTCTTTCCATAGACAAAACACTTAATTTCACCTCCTCTACCTCTGCCTCTTCCTCTTGCATGTGGAAAAGTGTTCTTATCGGCATATTTTCTTCTGTGTGAACTTCCTCCGCTTTCAGGGTGATTATGAGGTTTCTTTTCTTCATCCTTGGGCTTCTGTACTTTGTCTTGGAAATTTTCTTTTCCTTTTCTCTGACTTCTACCTATGCCCCTTTGACCATGCTTTTGAGTCAATTTCTCTTCGTCCTTTGAAGAAATTTGATAAGAATCTTCCACATTCCTCATTATCACCATGCTCATATCATCCTAAATGTCATTTATAAGACCATTCATGTATCTAGCGACATTTTCATCATCACTCTCACGATGCCCTGCTCTAATGTTCAGTCAATAAAACTCTTTAGTGTAATCCTTCACTGTCATCCCCTTCTGTCTCAAATTCTGCATTCTTCGAAATGGATTAATTTGGTAATCTCTGGGTATAAAATTGGATTTCATATTTTCTACCATCCTATCCCATCTTTTGATTCTTTATTTTCCTTTGCAATGCCTTTTAGCCTGCAGTTCATCCCACCACAGTGTTGCATGCCCTTTCAGTCTAGTGACAACATGTTTCACTTTCATATCTTCTTCGATATATTCATAATAAAAGTACTTATCCAGAGCTCTAAAAGAATATAGCATATCCTCAATGTATAAGTTTCTTTCATACATCGGGATGTCCATTTTTTATCTAGCCCCTATTCTTGCAACAACTCTGAACATATGTTCTTATGCAGCATCTTCGACTACAACTTCCTCTTCGTCGAGTCTAGCTTCATTCTTGTTTTTGGATTCACTGATATCTCCAACATCAACTGTCTATTTTTGTGCTAGCTCCATATCATATAATTGAGCATGAAGTTCTCTCATTTCCCTCTCCATGGCTAGATCGAGCATGGCTCTATCTTGACATATTTTTGGTGGCATTGTTTTCAATCTACTCCTTGCTAAAAAAATTCAAAATCTATGCTCTGATACCACATAACGCAACATGCCTACCTCAGTAGGTTTTGCTTGACCTCCCGGTCTAAGGATCGTTCTTAATCTCCCTTGAGAAGAAATGGCTCTTTGATTCCTAGTTGGAATCTTCACACTTGTAACCACAGGTCCTTCTTAGGAGTTACGCCTGTGCGAACAAGCACTAGGCATGAACTCTTTCCCAAGTGACCAACCATGGTGACCATAACCTTTTCCCAAAAATGGCACATTAGGTTTCAGGAATTCTCGATTCCTGTTTTTGATTTTCCCATCTCCTTTAGATCCCAAACCCTGAAAAGGGATAATGGGTCTTCATCTCCTCTCCTAAATTCTCACAATGTGACCCTCTACCACAACATGGGTCCCAACTTCCAAGTGCATCGGAATTTTGTGACTCGGGAGTTCTCGATACAAGGATCCTCCTTTTCCCCAAAGTATGAACTCACGACTTCTTTATTGTGGGTTGATGGTCCAGATTCCTCTACGATCTAACGATCTAGATCCTATCGAGATTTCACAAATCAGTATTTCACAATTCTTGCCTTCTCATCTCAACTTTCTCCACACCTCAAATTCCAAAATGACAAAATTCACGCACGAGATCGACAATTCTTATTGATCCATATCGAATGGCTATTCTCCCTCCTGAGATTCCAAATGCTTAAGGACTCTCTCATTAAACCTTTCGTTGATCTGTGAGATCCAACGATCCATGGTAAATGAGTAGTCTCCGTCCGAGAAAATTCAACCATCTGTCCAATCTCTTGATAACTCCTGGCCAAATAGCTTGGTGTCTTTTCTCCTGAGATTGATTAGGTGAGGTGATTTCAATGCCCATCTTGCTTCGAACTCTTCAAAGCGTCTATCCCTCCTAAGATTGGTTCTTGTTGCAAACTCAAGGATTCTAGGGAAACTTGTCGGCACTCCTTGCGGATTCACGATAATCACTGATTATATGATGTCTTACTCTTATGTTCACTCATTGCAACATAATTCTTCAACCACTCCTTGGGTTGGAAAAGTATAAGACTTTAACTAGCTTGCATACACCTTGCACGAATCTCTACTATAATGCACTTCTGCAGATATGAGAAAAATAGTATCTCTCTTGATATTTTCTGAGATAAACCCCAGAAACTGGTCAACGCACTCTTTGCGGACTTTCACTACACTCCTTGCCGGAATTTCTTAGGACAATAAACAATTGAAACTCATACTCTCCCTCTCACTAACTTCATACATTCAACATGAAATCATAGATACATAAGGGATTGCAACAAATGCATAACATCGCATATAAGCAAACTGTAAACATATCATTAAGAGATGCAAACATTATTTATCACAACACCATGAAACTAAATTAAAGCCTTCTCATATTAATTCCAGTGCATCTGTACATGGGTTCAATAGCAACAACTATCTACTTATACAACTTTATGTTCTTCTATCCTTTCTCTACAACTCTAATTCTTACAATGAGAATGATGATACAATATAATACATGCAAGGGAGCTTTCTAGAGTTTTCCCTCCTACACTCTAAGTTATCTAATGGAAATTAAATCCTACAATTACTTTACATTTAAAACATTAAATTCCTTACAACCGACAGCTGAGAGCTACGCTCAAGATCTACATTACAATCCCAAAACATTTAAGGGAAATTACCTCCCTCTGCTATTTCATTAATGTTTCATCTTTTCGAATTCAAAATGCCTTCAAAATGTGAGTTGGTGCATATCCAAATGTCCTCCACTTGTGTGTTCCTCAAATCAGATACGCCTCTTGCCTGCATTCCATACATTATCTGGAATGGGATTTGTACTATTCTCTATTTAGGTTAGTTATTATATAAAAATTCTACTTGTGGCAGAATCTGATCCCACTAACTATGATGTTCAGCTACCAAACTCCTTAACAAATCTCCTAAACTTTGATTTACTACCTCAGTCTATCCATTCGTATGAGGGTGATATGTTGACCTAAAAGATAATTTTGTCCCCAAGTTCTTCCATAGTGTCCTCCAGAAATGACCAACGAATTCGGTATCTCAATGTAATGTCCCCACTTTGGGACATCATCACAGGGCAGAGATTTATGATGACCAGAGTAGCCAGATGGATGCTAGAGTGAGTACAGGGGTATTTAAGTGGAATTGTGGGGTCCATCTTGCATTGATGATCATATTCCATCATTATGAGCCATTCCGCACAGGTTGGCTTTGGTTTCGTTGCATTCCGACAATTTCCATGATTTTGACTATTTTGAGCTATAAGTCAATGGAATTCACTGAAGAGGTCATTTTGGGCACATTACTTGGAGGAAACTCTCAGTGTAATATCTCATTGGAATCGGGAGGAGAAACANTCTTTGCATTCATCTAATGTAGAACTTCAACTCATGGATGTTGCAGATGATATAATGACTTATGTAGAGATAAGTCTGGTTTACTGGAACAAGTAATCATCATAGTCTTCTCCCTCCATCTGGGAGAACCTCTAGTTTTGGATCTTGCAATGCTTTCATTCATAAGTCTTCCGTACACTGTTCTTCTTCACATTTTTCTTTAGCTCTTGGGTCCATGGAGTTTCTTATAGATTCCATGCCCTAGAGATTCCACTTCTTCCTTTCATCATAGGATCACAGATTTGGATGGAAAATCAAGAATACTTTAAGGCTTTTCTTCGAAGAAGTCTTCTTTTGCGGTTGAATTGAACACGTGCTGTCTTTCATGGCTTCTACCATGGATATATATATTTCCTCATCTTCACTGGATCATAGGATTAGCTCCCTCCTAACCCTTGCTTCATGTAAGAGTGCATATAATCAGCTCCCTCCATCTAACAGAGTCCACGCTTCTATCTTCATACTTATTGTCTTATGTAATATATAATTATCTCTCTTGTCTAACAGAGTCCAAGCTTCCATCTTGTTGTCTTCTACAAAATGTCATGAGTCTTTTTCCAATTTCTTCTCGATTTCTGACTTCTTTCTGTCTTTGCTTCTTCTAAGTTTCTTCATGATTGATTTGGTTTATTGTAATGTCCCGACTTTGGGACATATTCACAGGGCAGAGACTTATGATGACCAGAGTAGCCAGATGGATGTTATAGCGAGTACAGGGGTATTTGAGAGGCATTGTGGGGTCCAGTTGACATTTACCATCATATTCCATCATTATGAGCCATTTCACACAGGTTGGCTTTGGTTTCGTTCCATTCCAACGATTTCCATGATTTTGACTATTTTGAGCTATAAGTCAATGGAATTCACTGAAGAGGTCATTTTGGGCCCATTACTTGGAGGAACCTATCAGTGTAATATCTCATTGGAATCGGGAGGAGAAACACTACAGGATGGGATGGCTAGAAGTGACTTTCAGTGGCCAGGGAAGCCACAAGGAGAGATAAGGAGCTTTTCAAAGGTAAAAAGGTTAATTAATTA
>JASDQU010188734.1:7164-20371 GCA_032191745.1 Picea mariana | reverse complement strand
ACACAACCAACACCTACTCCTTCTCGAGATTTGGAACCATCAAAATATAGGGACCAGATTTGTGCATCGTCAACAATATTTTGCATATTCAGCGGAACTAGTGCCTATGTATAGGATGTTACTTCAAATTGTTGTTCTGTATCAATGATAGAGGAAATTTTAGTCACAAAATTACCAAAAAAGGTATTCATTCCCTGCGTTTCAATCGAATTTGCAATGGTAATGAAAGGCTCATTTGGCTCGTTCATATCTGTCATTGTATGCTTTAGGTAACATTCTTTGTTTATTCTAATCTTATTAGGCTGTCCATTTTCAGGCAGCCACAAATGAGACCAGTCTGTAGAAAAATAACCGTGTAGCTTTTCTGACCAATCTTTGCTTAAAAACAAACCATAAACTTCAGGAATTTCAACAACGATAATATCAATTACCTGATGAACTTTGGAATTGGACGAAAATCTAATCAACACATTTTTTAGTTCACTGATTACTTTAACATTCGTTCGATCTAGTTGAATAATTTTTAGATTAGAAGGTTTTACTTCTGCGTTAATTTTCTGGCATACAGACAAAGACATCATGTTTGATGATTCAATGGAGTCAACCATGCAATTATGTACATTCCTATTAAAAATCTAAAAAGTCAATAAAAAAGGGGGCACATTTTTTCGTGCGGAAACATCAAAATTCTACTAATTTTTTATTGTTGTTCCTGAAACAGTTTTATCTAGGTTTCCTACAGTTTTTTCTGCTAAGTCCCTTTTATCTTTATGTTCATATGTCTTTTTAGTTGGGACATTTTTAGCTTCATTTAAGTCAATTTCTGCTGATTTTTTGCTGCTAACATCATTCTTTTTACTGTTTTCAGCGATGCTTTGAAGCATTTTCTTCAAAATAAGAGGAAATTTCAGCAGTTCAAAAATAGAAATATTTGCCCTTAATTTTTTCAGATCTTCAATTAAATCATACTCTAAAACTAGGGTAGCTAGGCTTTGTCTAATTTTAGTTTTCTTTGATTGTTTTGGAAACACATTTTCACTTGTTTCGGGTGGAGGCTTGTTTTGTGTTTTACTCCTAGTGTTGTAGGGGTGGACAATTTCAAACTTTTCTGGAAAATATTGTCTGACAAGTGCCCAAAAATAGAAGGAGATGAGTCTTTCTGTTCTGGTACCTCTTCCTCAACTGTATCATTAGAATTTTCAGGAGGAACATAAACAAAATTTTCATGTTCTTCTAATATCGTTTGCAAAGCATATTGTAAACTTTCAAAATTTATCCCTTCTGTGGTCAAGTTTGGCCGGTTTGGACTGAAAGATTTCCTAAAAGGAGGTTTGAAAATTCCTTTACTTGTAAATGCCTCCTCGACGGATATTTTCAAGTCAATGACCTGATTGGAGAGTTTCTGGGAAGCTTTCTGCAAGCTCTCTAGGTATAATGTTTCTTGTTGATTTTTAGGTTGAGGAGGCCTAGTGAGAATTTCTATTTTCTTCTTAGAAGAAGAAGTTATTTCATCTTCACTACTTAGATTATCTTTTAAACTCAATATATCTTTCTTAATTTGACTTGCCTCCTCAAAAGCTTCTAACAATGTGTTCTTTTTGGACCTTTTAACCCATATGGATATGTTATTATGCAGGGCCTTAGTATAATATGCAACAATTAAAATTTTTGTAGGCATCAAATCTCCATGGATTTTTTTTTTAGTGTTAGAAATATTTGGTTAAAGTCTTTCACTTTTTCTTTAGGGTTCATTTTTAAGCTAGAGAGTTCCATAACCAAGACTTCCAGAGATTTATCATCTCCAAATTTTTCCAGAAAACAAGTTTCAAACTTGTCCCAAGAGACGATGGTCTGAGGCCATTGAGAAAAGTACCAAGTTGAGTCATTTCCCTCAAAATTATAAGGAAATAATATGCATACTACATCTTTGTGTTCGACACTTCGAAGTCTAATGGCTAGCATAAATTTCTTGATATGATCCTCAACTGATTTCTTCGAATCTGGATCAAATTTGGGTAGCCATTTCTCTGGATGTTTAGGTAATGGTGTTGGGGTCCAGACACAAACATGACATATTGATCTATCCAAGGTTTGGTAGGATTATTTTGATTTTCCATGGGATTTGGTGGATTCAAAGGTTGATATGGTTCATATGAAGAACTACCTTCGTCCGAGGATTCTCCTCCTGAAGAGGATGGAGAAGAACTAGGTGGGGATGGTGGGATACCAGATCCTCCAGCTCCACTGATAAGTATTTCAACAAGATTGGTAGTATTTCTACCTAAAGGTTTTTCAGGCAGACCAGTGCCTTGAAGTTGTTCTTGAATATTTGTAAAGTCAAGGGGTTGATTGAGTTGTCTACTAGGTTTTCTAATACGGGATAAGGCACTTTGAGTTCTTATAAGTGATTGGCGGACAATTTCTTGGATGTCAATCCCTTGAGGGAGTGGTGTTACTGGTTCAACAAGAATATCAAGGTTATCATTTGAGGTGGTAGTTGTTTCAAGTGTAACATTTGTGTCGGAGTGACTACACATTACGACAGGAGTGCGAGTGTGTGGGGGAGTCTCACAACCTCCACGTGCCATCAATTAATTTTAGGCCCTCCTTCTAGTGCCATTTGTTGATGAGTGTAAATGACACACCATCAACTGGAAGGTCAAATTTGGACCGGGGTTTTCTAATTAACCCAAGTCGTTTGGAATGAAATGACCCGACGAGTTTAATGGCTCCGTTAGCCAACTAAATTCCTAAAAATGGTAAAAGAAATAAAGCAATCTAAGGATATGATACTAAGAATACAAGTTTACTAATTACAAGTGTTCAAATAGAAACATGAATATGTACAAATGATTATAAACAGTCTATATACAACTTGCACGGTTTACTTGAAATCTTGTGAAATGAATGTTCTTAAAAGTGTTTCTAAACGAGATAAAGAAAGCAGATAAATATTTTTGTTTTCTTTTTGAATATTCAAATATTTAAAACTAATAAATACTAAGAAAATACAATTGAAACAATGATACATAAACAGTCACAACTAATTCATGCAATCATCATTTCATTAATAAATAATTTAACTAAATAACACACAGACTAACCTATAATTGATCAATGAAACTGAGCTTATCTTTCTGTGTCGTTCGAGCTCCTACTTGTCCTGCATGTAAGGGAAACCTGTGACAGAAAAATACTAGTACTTCCAAAAAAAATTCAAGGAAGCGTGCAATGTGTTGGATCAAAAACATAACAACAAAATAATGATTGATTAAAAATCCTATGATCTTATGATAATCAATATTTAAGAATGATAGAAAACTCAATTTTGAGTATTGATATTATCCATCATTTAACATTAGGAATAAATTCAATAATAATCAAATGATATATTGATCACACATACAAAATGGAATGAAAAATTATGGACAACGTCAAAACACTTAACAATATGAAACACCATATGATGACAAGGCTAAAGATGCATCAAACATAATAATATCTCATAAGACCGAGGCAATAGAAGAACACAATGGAATAAGCATCACACAGGTCTAAATCCGATGGTGAATATATTTCCCATATCAATTCCCAAAATCACATGTCCATACTGTATCCCAGCAAAATTTGTCCTTACTACTAACAACAGTCACTATTTAAACTAGTTTTGAATTAACAATTTCTTATCATGCAAGATAGAGTGTAATCCCCCCAAAATAGGTTTCTTTACAAAAAATAGTACAAAAGATAATCACTCCTGTAGGATTTTGTTTATCAAAATTTATTACATAATGACAAAGTTTTATCAAACAAAAAAAGAAACTACTAAACTATACAACGCATAATCCATGAGAGCTTCTCCTTGTGAATAACACCATAATTATTATTTTCCTATAAATGACAAAACAAAATTGATTTTTAGAAAATAATACAAACTAACATTTAGAAATAGAATGGCTACATAATCGTGAGATTCTGTAGCTAGTCTTATATAACAAAGAAAATCAAAATAAATCTTCCTATTTGACTTTCACAACAGAATAAAATCAAAGAAAAACAAAACCACTTTTACCATTATAGAAATTAGATAGTGAAGGGTTGGATAATTATAAGTTAATGATGGCATTGAAATTGGTTGCATTTTTTATAATCAGGCTACTGTCTCTTTTGGGCCTTTTACTTGCTCGATCTACCCACGCCTTCAATTCTTGATTTTCTCGTTCAAGTAGAGAATTTCGAGCTATTGAATGTTTTAATTGTGCCTGTAAATATGGTATGTCTTTGTAATATCGTTCTACCCAGTATAGACAATTGTCACAATGTACAGGTGTTATAGCAGGATGAGATTGAGTGTACTCAACAATGGGTTCTTCAGTCTTTCCTGTAGCTTGTTTCAAATCATGGCCTATTCCAGCAAAGCCCTTTTGATCTTTTAGAAACAGAGGTAGTCTAGAAACAAAATCATATTGTGTAGCTTTACCAATGATTTCACTTTCGATACACTGGTTATCCACATATTCTTGGGTGAGGAAATCATTGATATTGTCATCAGTCAAGTGATCATCAACCTCGATCACTTAGATCGAGCTCAGATGATTCTGCTATCAATTTCTCAGATTCCTGGAAATTAACCTGCCTTGTCTTTTATTCACAAAACTCAAATATGAGTTACTCAGTTTCTTCTTCTTACGATTTTTCTTAGAGGTTGGTTTGTCACTAAAACCCTGATTCAGATCAATAGAAGGAGCAGAAGAAGCCTTCCCTTTTAATACATCCACTATCTCCTCTAATGATTTTTCTTAGAGGGTTTTGCATGGCAGCAGAGTTTGGTTCAGTGAGCTCACGGTCTCTATGTGAATCAACATCCTGACTTTTTGTCATAGTGTTACAAGGATTTGGGTTTATATTGGAATGCAGAGGTGAGTCCACTGTGCTCTTAGGTAGGGAAAAATTGTTTCGACATAGGAAGTCTTCCCAAGTGTCCCCAATTTGAGTTAGATGCACAACAACATAATTCGTATAAGCCCATGGTGGAAGAGGCTAGACAAAGGGTTTAGACTCTATTTCTTATAATGCTTTGACATATTATGTAGGCTCATCAACAAATAGAATGGCATGTTTAGCTTAAACCCTAGGAACAACATCAACAATCGAATGTGATATAAAAACACTAAACTATACCTACCCTCGCATGTTATAAGCTATTTCAGAATCATAATTAGGCCTTGCCATCATGGTTTCAAGAGGGTAATAGGAGTACCTTTAGGGCAACATGTCAATTTCCTAGAGACCATGAACATGCGCCAAGGCATGCCTTCTAGCTTGGCATTTTTGAACCATTTTTTTCCTTCCTGTGACAGTCTTGTTTCTCATGCTATAGAGTCCTCTGTTACCTCCAATTGCAGATCCCCAAATTTGTCTCTAAAGCCATCAAATGTTTGAGCAAAAGCCTGTGCGACCTCTAGGTTATAAACTTCAAATTTTCGGATGAAAATGTCCCAATCGTGTGCCTGTAAATCATTTATGGCATCATCATGGGAGAGAAGGGCTTGAGATCCATTAGGTTCAATTTGAACCACGAGGGCCATGGTTGCTATCAAACAGACACAGTAAAAACCATGAGAGGGAGGCTTTGTCTTCCAATAGACAAATAACAAGGAGAGGTCTGTGAAAACTAAAACGACACGATACCTATGAACTTGGGAGGCTATCATGCTTGGTAGTTTGAATAACAAAAACAAGGGGACGCGTAGGCTTGAGAACCACTCTACGCAATGAACATTAACCCCAACCACTATCAGCTGCCTATTTGAATAATGAATGAGAGTCATTAGATGTAAAAGACAGCAAGATGATGTGTAATTGTGAGTACATCAGTCTTGTACTAGGGTGATATTAAAGAGATATGACTGGTAAGAGCAAGGTGCACACTTCAAATGTTAATCCACGGTTCTGCACGATTAGGCATATCAAAAATTAAAATCATGTAATCAACCATAGATATGATAAAGTCATGTTTCCCATAGTGAATAAAAATGTGTCAATGGATTAATCAATAAGCTAACAAACCTTAAGACTTGTAAACATATAGGTCCCCTTGAGGTATGATCTCTTTAGGCAAAAGAAACAAAGAAACCACAAACTGCAAAATAATTACCCAAGACAAACTTTTGTTTCAATTTCATGCTTGTAGTCATGAAATTTAAACAAAACAAACGAAAATTTAAATGAAATACTTACACAATCAGCTAGCCCAATAAATCTCCTTGAAACCAAAAGACAGAAACATTTATAAATGTAAGGAGAATGAAGCTACAGAAAGATTTTATCCCTTCATGATGACTTTTAATTATGATAAAATTTGACAGAATTAGTGGCTGCCAACACGTAGCTATAATGTTTTGGGTCATACTGTACCAATCTGTAGTGACTAAGCGCAGTTATGCTTGAAGATACCAGTTAATAGGCATAGTTACCAAGGTGTTAATGAACTTATGTACCCATTTTTCTTTAGGAATGTTGCTCCAAGATTCCTCACAACTTTGCACATGGTCCTTAGGACAACTCTAACCTATGTATCGAACTTCACAACCTTTATCTTGTTCTGAAAAGTGCATTGTCATCAAGGTGCGACACTGTTCCCACTCCGCGATGTTATTCCTATGTGTTTCCCACCATCTAGTTTGGGTTTCTTTCAAGGCTTCACCTAGTGCTAACAAACTCTATTGTACTTGTACAATTCCTTCAAATTCACATAGAAATGTCTCTAAATTATTCAAGCCATAAAATGTATGAATATTACTTACTTCTGTTCCAATCCAGCAAACTGCCTTGGTCAATATGGCGCACCTCCGCGTAGAGACTTCATACATTCTATTTTGCCAATTTTCCAATGCTTCTTCTAAATCTAATGAGCATGCACTTTCACTTCTCCAACTTAGATTTCCATCTGTTGTAGGATTAATGTAATCATGTTGTCCTGCTGCCAGTTTATAGATGTTCTCTGGCTCATAGGTGCGATCTTCTTCTCTTATCGGTTATGTGTATCTGCGACCTTCATCAGGATCAAGAGGTGAAATGAACTTAAGGCCATCACCTTAAAATGTCATTTTTCTCTTCTTTAGGTCANAATGTCCTTACTCTGTCGATGTCCATAGTGACATGCTCTAGTATTCCAAAGGGGCTCACTGCCTATTGATTAGCCATCCTGAGCCTAATAATCAACTTAGGTTTTCCCATCAATTCCCAAGTCTGTTTCGTCATAAAATTTACTTATGATCCCAAGTCAAGGACCACATAGGCCACGTCGTAGTCTCCAATATGAGAACTAAGGTGTAGTTCCTTGCTTGTCCTCCTTTTCCTAGATACTTGATTCACAGCTCTACTCAGTAGAGGATCTATTCTCCCAACTTCATACTATTTTATTAGGTGTTGTAGTTCATGCACAACTCTTTCATCTTTAATCAAATTAATGCAAGTATACAGGAAGTCCATAAGCTTGCTTACCTCTTTTCCTTATCTAGCTAGAGCAGGTTGATCAAATGTTGGAGGAATTTCACATTCTCGTGCTTCTGGTTGTTCCCTAGATGAAGAATCTTATTCTCCTACAAATTCTCTCCTTGCTTCTTCAAAGGTATGCTTTTCTTTCCTTGGATCAAACAATTGTGTCTTCTCTAAAGCTCCTTTGATCCCTAATCCATCTGTAGTCTTTTCTAGATTCGCCCTGTCTTCTCCTATAACAGTGCCTCCACTAGTAATAAAAATGACTCTGGTATCCTCACCATGAGGTTTGGATAATATTAGTTGTACTTGTTGGTTTCTAACTCGTATTTCCTGAAGTTTTCTAGCAATATTGGACAGTCTTCAATGACATGATCAAATGAATTACAGTAGTTTCAAGTAGTACAAGGGTTATGAAAATCCATTGCCAAATGTCCTGGATAGGTGTAGTTATAGAAAATAATCTGACCTCAGCCTCCACCCATTCCTCCTCCTCGTCCTCTTCCTCTGAATCCACCATGAGGGTTGAAGTTTCCTCTTCCTGGGGAATTGAACTGCGTAGTATTTCCTTCTGACTACATTTCTCCTTGAATTATATATGTATCCCTTGAATTTTCATGCATGAGGTGATAAGCCCTACATTCCTTCTCATCATGCCCCACAGATTTACAAAATGTGCAATAAATATTGGTAGGTGTCTGGACATATTTCTACATACAATAACATTCACCAGGGTGACGTCTATTTCTACATACCTCACACCATGGTAGAGTAGCCTTCTTCAAAGGGTTAGGCACTCCAGAGGCCAAGTATTCATTAAATAAAGGACAATGCTCTTTGTCATGGCCCTCTACTTTACATCTGATACACCAGATGTCTTCTCTTTTCTCTTTTCCTTTGTCCTTATTCATATCTTCAACTTGTAAAGATAAACTAGCCAATTGATTTAAAATCTGGATCATACCTAGACTGGATTCTCCTATAGGGGTTGCTTTTAGTTTCATGGAAATCTCCAATGCTTCAGCATGTGACGTGACCTTTTGTTGCATCAGAGGAAATCTGATATGTGGCAGGAGGGAAGCGATGAACCATTCCTTATTCTATTCGTCTAGGATCTGAAAACTTAAATGGCCTGTCAAGGTCTTAAACCTCTGATCGAACTCCCAAACAGGTTCAATCACCTTATTCTTGATTTCTTTCAACTCTGTAATTCATTGTGACTCCGACTTAGGCTTCTTGAATTCTGCACTCAACGCAGTCTTAATGTCACTCAATGGTTTAGGCTGTACAAATCCTGTAACAAACTTTTTATACCAGCTCAGAGCGCGGTCCCTCAAGGTAGTGCTAAACTGAGCTCTCTTAACATCTTCGTCGGTGACTTGCTTAATGGTCCATACAGCTTCGCATAGGAACCAATGTTGGTCAGGATCTTTAGATCCATCTCCTCTAAAAATAGGTAGCCTCATTTCATCTGCCATGGACTTTCTTGGGTTTACTGACTGAGTATGTACTAAACTGCTTGTAATAGTACTATGAGTGCTCTGATTACTCTGGTTACTCTGGCTACTTAATGTTGCTAAAACTATAGGAGGAGTAATAATACTTTCTTCGACAGTAGGCGCAGTACCTGAAGTTTATGGTTCTCCTCAGCGAAGGTCTTCAGTCTCTACTTCCTCTGCCCTTGCGGACTCTGAATACTCTTCATCTGTTAACTCTTCTTTTTCTCCACTATAGAATCCCTCGTCTCCGTAATTATGCTTAGACAAGTTCGCAAGAGGAACCTCTCTGAACGACCTCCCATTGTGCGTGTGTCCATTAATTACTGAACATTAATTCTTGAACATTAGATTTAAAATCCACTAATTATTGTATCTTCAAGATATTCTTCTCATGCAATAACATCTTAATATTTAACTTCAAGAAGTGTAGAAACTTTCCTCTAGGTCCCTTGAAGAAATACCTCTCTACTTGACTGTATGATTCCACTCTATTAATAGAAAACTCAGTAATGTACCCTCCAATAGTGCTATCAAACCAGATATCTACTGCTCTAAACATAGTGTTATCAACTCTCTTGACCTTCTTGATCAGCATCGTTGTCCAAACCACATGTGGTCTAGATCTGATTTCAAATTGGGTGTCTTCTAGTCTTTTTAACCACTCGTATAAATCCTTATGAACTCCTATAAAGAAAATTTTGTGCACATCTGTAAAGACGTACCTCTCCAACCAGTATTCTATAATAATGATAGGGTTCTTGTTCTAAGCTATGTCAAAGTCCCTTTGTTGTTCTTCTATCCAGTTCTAAATTTCTGTCTTCGATGGAAACCACCTTGACATCCCCTCAAGAAGATCCTGGTCCCGACAATGGAACCATTTGTTGGCATAGGGGCAGACCCAGGGTTTAACTCAAAAATCGCACCAACAAACCCTAACTACTAGCCCTTTCAACAACACCTGCAAAGCAGATGAAGTCTCACCCGAAGTAGCAATAGGGGGGTTGCAGGAAACAGGTGTCTACATCCAGAGGAAATGCAAAGTGATTCCAGAACAACAAGATAGTGTAACCTAGAGATTATTTAACAGTCTATACTTAGCTTCGCAAAGTTAGTTTATACCTTCTATCTTCAATAGGGAAAACATCCATGCAATAATAGTATAACAAATAGCAAATAACACATCATCAAACACAAAGAACAACAAGATTTATGTGGTTCACCCTCTCCCTAGGGCTACATCCACAGAACTGTGTTTCTTGATATATTAGATGAAAACATATAGTTTTATCTACGCACTTAGCTGTAGATATTTCTCTCTCTTTCTCTTTCTCTCCCCTCCCTGCGCACCCAGCTGCAGGGTTGATCTTTGCGCCTAGCTGAAGGTCTAGAATACAACGCCTAGATGAAGGTCTAGAATACAGACGCTCTTACAACAATATCACTATCACCAATAACAATGACAACAATAACCAATGATCAACAAAACGAACAACCCTCTGAACTCTTATAGACCTTTATTTATACAATACATGACTCTTGGACAACCTTAGACCGAAGTCTAGGTGTCAAAACCCTAGATGCCAAAACCCTAGGTGTCAAAACCCTAGGTCCACTTGACCCGCATTTTAAGGGCTTCGCCAGCCTGTTCTTCCTTCTTTTTCACGAGGTGCTCCAAAGCACCTGTTGGTGTCTTCTTCCTCTTTTTGAGTTGTCCACGATCTATCTTCTTTGCACCTTTGTCTTTCTTGATCTTCTCTTTCAACGGCTTGTTTTTCCTTACTTCATTCCTTCTTTTTTGCTTATTTAACCACTTCGACCCTTCCGCGGTTTATGTGTCTTCTGCGCACTTCATACTTTTTCTTTCTTCTTCCTTAATCTTCGCTTTCTTCCTTTATATATAACCAAGCGCCAACACCCTCTACTTCTATTTATACTAAATCTATCTATCCAAAAGAACAATCTAGAGGAAGATCCTTCTAGAAGCGGAAGCTTCTATTAGGTCGTCTTACATTTGACTTATTCTTTCTTATTGCTAGGCCTTATTAATATTGGCCTTTATTACATGGAATTATATTATTCTACCTATATGAGGGGTTAGGGAGGTTAGGTCCCTAACAATTTTCTTCAAGTTCTCTCATATGGATGTTGGAAGTGATTAGATAATAGATATATATGTCTCTCAACTCCTGTCTTTTTTACTTTACTTCACATGTCATGGATTGTTGGGACTATTTTGTAAGGCATACCATGGATCACTCAAAACTCTTTATAGGTCATGTGTAAATATAGAAACAGTTACAGTATAGTAGCGATGAACTACACTGAGCTTGCATTTCTATAGATACATGTTATCAACCTCCATCCATATTGATCAACATTACCTTGAAATTTTGATTTTGTATTGGATCAAGGGATTGCATTCTGAAATAGATATACATAATTATTGTATTATGTAATTTGATTGATACATGTAAACAAAATGTTAATAGAATGTTATGGTAACTTTGGCCAAAGAAGTGTGGCTTTTCATTTGAAAGTATAATAATACAAAAGATTAATTTCTTGATTGAATAATTAATTATTAAATTATAATGATAAAGACCAAAATACGAATATCATTGTTGAGGTGCATGCATAAAATTAAGCAATTGATACAAGCAATCCACTATAAAATAAAAAATAAAAAAAAATAGTTAAACTCCTACATAAAATGAAAGTGCTAAATTATGAAACCTCATTTAACATATCAAAATGCCTATTAAATTGTGTTTTCTTCGTATACATTCAACTATGAAAAGATGATTTTAAAATATATTATCAATGAACAAATTTAAATTCACAAACTATAGAAAAAATGGAAATTTAATCAATTGAAGGCCAACGCCCTTTATGCCTATAATGAAGGTGGACTTTGCAACATTGGATAAAAGTGACTAAAAATATATAAGCTGGTATAAATAAAATCTATGATACTGTATATATTAAATCTTTATATGTTAATGGGAGTGAATTTATCTTGCAGCTTCCTCTAGTGAATGGATACACCTTTCCCTTCAACATCAATCTAATCCTTTTAGATTGACATAATCTCTATCTATCTATCAATTAAGTATATTCCTTTCAGCAAGACATTTATTCTCTCTTACATAAGTGGCATTAATTTATTGCTTTCCACCACCATACCCTTAACTTGATTGTGCATTTGGGGGAATTACAATAGTAGCTAATAGTTGAAAAGCATAATTGATACTGAGCTTCAAGCTTTAAGTGGTTCATCACATGATCTAAGCTTTAAATCTAGATATGCATTCTCATGCATATCTAGATTTAAAGAAGAGATCTATACAATACGAACCTTGAATAGCCTATTAATTAGTTTTCTTGAACTTCCCAAGCATAGAAAAGATCTTAAAAAGGTCTTATCTRAGCTAGTTCATATAAAGATAAATTATGTATCTCGTCTCCCTCAATTATCCTTGGTTAAAGAAAAATTGTATTCACATCATGTTTGCCTTGGTTAAAGAAAAATTGTATTCACATCATGTTTGTGTCATGGTGGGAGCTTTTCAAGTTTATAAGCCTCTCTTCTTGGTATACATTCTTGGTGAGAAAGGAATTTCAGACCATGCCCAATGACTAATTGAGACAATCTTTAATGTTTAAAGGTTGAAAAATATTTTAAAATAAAACTTACATGTTTAGCTTTCAATTTTTGCATAACTTCTAAATAACCATGCTCATAGCCTTGTTTCTAAACTATGGATTAAATTAGAGTTACTAATATTTTTCCTTTGTTGAGAGATTATGTTTTCATGTAAATGGATGGAAATTAAGGATTTAATTTCTACTTAACTTATAAGTGATTATAATCGTAGTCTAGAAATTAAGAATTTAATTTGTACTTAACTCCTAAGTGACTATAATCATAGCCCTACGTCTAAACTAAGGATTAGATTAAAGTTACAAATTTTATTTTCTTAGTGGAAAGGTTGTTTTTTCATGTAATTCATTGAGCAAAAATCATATCGATGCAGCTTAAATATTTTCTTATTAAAGGTGGGACATTTCCTATACTTTGGTACTTACATAATTTTTCCTACCAAAATATTCATGTCTAGTATAAACATGACGCTAGATCTAACTACAAGTTACCTTAGATGGACTTACAGACTCTATACTAAAAAAGATTATTTTGTTTATGCAAACTT
>JASDQU010188733.1:0-20379 GCA_032191745.1 Picea mariana | reverse complement strand
CAGATCCGAAGCTTTCTTTGTTTGTGTATTTTAATTAGTACATTTAGAATAAGTATATCCATGGAGAATAAGTATATTCGAATGTTTTTATGTTTCCCTTGTATTTGTTTTTGACATACATGGTTGATTATTTTTGTTAAAGATCTACAGCGTATTGTGAGGAAAGTCATCATTTAGAGTATTTCTTTAGTGCAAGGTCATTTGAAAAACATAAAACTAAATTCATTTCTTCTGTGATACAAATATTCCAATACCAATGTAAGAAGAAAAGTTGTAGAAAATTCTGTTTAACTTGTGGAGATATGTATTCTTGGAAACGTTTAAGCTTAAACATAAAATCATCTTAGAACACCTGTCTACAGTACGCATGCGGCATAATTCCAGCTGGAGAGGTGCAAGTATGATAACCAACAATTGTGGGTAGAACACCAGAAATAAACTTGTAAAACCCATCATTAGTAATAACCAGACATAATCCTAATTAATTCATCAAAAGCGAAGAGAATATATGAAATTAACTACTTGATGCTAATAACTATTTAAGAAGAGTTATGGTTGTAAATGGTGAGAGGATGAAGCAAAAGTGATTAAAAAAGGTGACTTCAAATGGTGAAAAAAGATCGCAAGATGGAAACCGGACAGTAGTCGACTACAAGTGAATTGGTCCTTTCTTATGAGGTAATCAATGACTTTTTCTTCTAGTGCTTCAAAGTGCTTTCCATTTTCTCTTTTCCTAAACATACCAGTGAATGTAGAGAGCATTTCATTCCATTAATGCTATGTACTTTTAATTGTGACGAAAAATCTTGGAGGCCCCAACTTTCGTATCATTGCAAACACATTTTTCTTATTATGTTGCAAATAGTAAGAGAAATACAAATATTTTTGAAATCTATGTATGAGTGTTATATTTAAGTATCTTTTCCAAATTTGCTTTGTACTTCACAGATTTATTCCTTTTATTTATTTCTTTATTATTCATATCCACATGCACTAAAACACTTTGCTGATTATTGTTTGTATCGTTTTGAAAATAGAAATTGTTGTGTGAATCCCATAGAATAGGGTTGGAAAGTTTATTTCTTTTATGTGTTTGTCCATGAATATTCCAACTGGACAATGTCATTTAGATGGTGTGACTTCAATGATCTTGTCTTACAAATAATCGATGCATTGTGACTTTATGAATCCATGTATCAATGTTTCACTAGGTCTCTTGTTATCCAATTATGTCTCCATATCACATTTACAATCAAAATTTGTGTTTTCCATGCATTTTCCCCTATCTTATTGGAGAACATCATTCAATCATTATGTGGTTATCAAATTGCAAATTGATCCGAACAAACTTTTACTGCAATTAGATATGCCATGTATTTATTTTCTCAATCCATACAAATGCATTTTATTGATATTACATTTCCAATAGTATCAAGGTTCTTGCACATCAATGATAAGTAAGTATTATATTGTTCAAGATTACATTTTGCTAGTTTTTTGTAAAGAAATGGTTTGTAATGACCGCTAACAGGATTTTATCATGAACCATGATATAATATGGATTTGAATCTACATTTCTCTTGAAATGCAAATACTTTGTTTTTCTTGTTATTCACCAAACAACAATTGATATATTTAACCATTTTTCTAACCATCGTATGAAAAATGTATCTCCCTATGAATTCCATGCAATTTCTAAAAGAAATCAGATCGTGGCTCAACTTCCTATGATTCCAATGTCTATATATCTCCATTGTCCAAACAAACCAAGAAATGATCTATTAATCCATTTAACAATTCAATCAAAGAGTAACATAAATGCAACAGGATGTGAAATGCATCAAATAAACAATCTCTAACACTGTATGAAAATGCATCCAATCTAAAAAGATTGTTTCTATGCAGTACATGGTCAATATTTCTATGTACAATGCACCGCTCCTTGTTTTAATAATTTTTGACATATATTATATCTTCCATGTTTTATTTTATTCCATTCAGATGATGCTTAAGATATTTTTATAGAATTAAGAAACCAAAAAGATAAAAAGCAAAATAAAATCTCAAAAAAACATACCTTTTTTTTCATTTCTCTTTAACTTCAATTCCTTTTTATCTAGGTAGTTTCTGAAATAGTCCTTGACCAATTTAACTTACCCATGAAAAAGAAAAATAATTAGAAGGTACTAGTTTTTTTTGGATATCTCATTCTACCATTTGATCAAGTAAAAAAGAAAAAAAAGAGGACTAATTTGTTTAAGAATTACACTAATGTCAATGCAATTTCAATAAAATGAAGTAGTTGCACTATGCATCAGACACACATTATCAAAAAATAACAATGGACTTTTTGGGAGCGCATATCAATTGGGATTTCAGATGTCAATATTAGGATATTTTATATGTATTAGATTTAACTATGTCCGTGGACATGGGGAGTGTAAAAAAAAGAAAAGAAACTAGTTGCATATCTTTGTCAAATACATAAATTAATATGATAGACCGTTGGCTAAAATTAGATACTAGATGAATACTTTTATCATCTCCAACAACTATTGTTGCCAGAATGCATGAATGTAGAAGGCTAGCTGGTATGAATTCACCGCACATGAGTTGAAAATAGACCAAGTATTAACTATGTGGGAGGCACAATGGGGTTTAATCTTGTTGACCAATATCGTTTCATGTTCATTCATAAAGGGGATTTTTAAATTGTGAAAAATAAGGTCAAGATATTGTAGCTATTGGGGGGGTGATGCAGGGTACGAGGGGGTTATAGTTATTGGGGGGTATAAAAAATGAGAATTTGTTAAAAATATGGAATATCTAGTAAAATTAGGATTTTTTTTTATTGGAAAGAGGTATTTGGAGGGGGATTCAACAAAAGGATTTTGGGAGGTATTTTTCAATATCTAGTGAAATTAAGGGTATTCTTTAATATCCCATGAACACAAGTGTTATTTCATGAGTTCACTAAGTGGAGACCCCACAGGGATACATAGCTATGCAGAGGGTGGAGATATGGCCATAGAAAAAGATTCCACCCAACCTAAAAAATGGCTAAGTAAAAATTATTTTGACTAGGAAATTGTCTAAAGATAAATAGAAGATCTAGTTTATATTTCAACAAGGTGAAGAGCACGATGGAAATATGTGAAAATGTGTTTTCCACATATCAATTACCTTTCGAATAAGGTTAATCATCAATAAAAAACCATCGAGTAGCTCAAATATAAGCCTCACATTTTCTTCACATTGATTCTATATCCCTTCCATTTCCTTGTAAATCAAAGAAAATCAATGTGCCATAAATTAGTCAATTATGATGCAAATTATGTCACTTGTCCCAATCCTCAATGCAAAACTATTGGAAGTGTGGAGGTGTGCAAGTGTGATAGTGAAGAAGGATGAGTCATCTCAGTTCTCCGTACAAGGTTTGAAAATAGACCAAGTGTTGTCTCTGCGGGGAATACACCTATGCATAAGTCCATATGATATAGTTGTGAAGACTACAGAAGTGTCAAGGCACCTAAGTGCATCAATTCCATACCATAAGTGATATGAATTCTTAGCGCAAGGGTGCCTTGACACTTCATTGGACACTTAGAGTAAGCATTCTCTATGAATTAAAAATATGATATGAATTAAAAATAGAGTAAGCATTCGCTTTGCATTCTCATCACATGGGTTTCTTCATTTGACACTTATATTTTAGGGTGGTTGTATGGGGAAAGGATAGGTGGTTTTAGCCACCTTTCGAATGTAGTTGAAGAACATAAGGGGTTTTAGCCCCCTTCTGGTTGTAGCTAGAGAATTGGGGAGTTGTAGCTTCCCTCATGTTGTATCTACTTTTGAAAATATTAGGGTTCAAAGCCTCCTTCAAGCTGCACCTGGAGAACAAAGGAAGTTGGTGCTTCCAATGAATGTAATTCTTAAATACATATAAGAAAAAAAAATTGTGCTTTTCTCTCACATTGGGTTTCCATGTAAAAATACTGGTGTACTGTGTATGTGTATGATTGTTGATTTGTTCATAGTTTATTTACTCTATACTTATTGATGATAATGTTATATTGATCACAAATTTAAATAACACTTGCATACTATGGTTAAAAATAATTTTATTGCTCTATTACTGATTCACCCCCCCCTCTCAATAATCCAACAATTGGTATGAGATCAGGTTCCTTCAAAAACCAATTTAACCACTGAAAGCTAGATCATGGAGAGCAACAATATGTATAAAAATGGAATAACACATTTTGATGGACAGAACTATCCATTTTGGATCAGAATTATTAAAACATATATATAATAACATGGATTTGAGGTTTGGAAATCAGTTGTATATGGATACACAGAACCAACAATTTTGCCAACAAATGAAAATGGAAAGAAAATTAGTCTAAATAATTCAAAATCCACAAATGCAATTTTGAATGGTCATTGTGATTCAGTATATACCAAAGTTATACATTGTATCTCTGCTAAAGAGATTTGGGAAAAAATTCAAAATATTTATGAAGGAGATTCAAAATTCAAAGAAGTAAAGCTTCAAACTTACAGAGGTCAATTAGAACAACTAAAGATGAAGGAAGATGAGAATATTGCAGCTTACTTCTTAGGAGTTGATGAAATAGTGAATGCAATCATAGGATTGGGAGAAGAATTTGATGAATTTGTAATTGTTCAAAAGGTACTAAGATCTCTTCCAATGAGATTTCATCCTGAGATATCAACACTAGAAGAAAGAGAAGATATAGACTCAATAATCATGGATGAAATACATGGAATCTTCACAGCCTATGAAATGAGAACTGAATAGGAAAATACAAGTATAAAAGAAGTATCATTCAAAGCATCCAAAAGGTCAAAGAAAAAGGAAAAAGAATATAGAAGCAGCAATGCCATTTCGGAAGATAATGAATAAGTGGCCAACTTTGTCAGAAGATTGAAAAAGGGAACCGATGGAAAATATAAAGGTAAGCTTCCATTGATTTGTTTTAACTATGATGGTATTGGTCATTTTGCTAACAAATTTCCTCACAAGAAAAATAAAATACATGAAGAGGATGATTCAAACAACAACAAAACATACAAAGGAAAAAAAAAACAAAAAGAAAGTCTTCAAGAAAATGTTTTTCACCAAAGAACATTGTTCCTCATTAGACGAAGATGAAGTCAATGAAAGTGAGATGGAAAGAGTTATATTCATGGAAATAGAAGAATCTAACAAAGAAGACACCAAAGAGGAGTATGAAGAAGAAGAAGTTGACTACAAAGAAGAAATGTTGAGTGCTATAGAATTTATAAAAAGATAAAAGAAGAAAAACAAGAAACTCTAGGAAGAACTAGATAAGAAAGAATACATTCAAAATCCAAACTCTAAAGAACTAGAATAGATTATTGTGAAATTAAAGGTTCAAATAGAAGAAGACAAAACAATTGAAGAAACACTCAAAGAAAAACTCTAAAAAAATGACAAGATCATTGGAAATTTGGCAGCAGAGGTTGTTACATTGAAAAAAGACCTTCAATAAAAGAATATGCAGAACAATTCAAAGGTTTTGGATAATATTATCAACATTCAAAGGCCACATCATGAAAGTTCTGGGATAGGATACAATCAAACATAAGGAGGCTCAATCTCTAAAACCACAGATAAAGAAACACAACCACAAAGCTATACAGAAAAAATTAGAGGAGACAAGAAGTTTTACAGGGAAGATCACATGGACACTCCTCCACCTAGAAGAGTCATATTTCAAAATCAACGTTAGTCAGAAACAATCAAGCCTCAGGATGAAGAAGGATTCAAAAAGTAACTCCTTTCATAATATCTTCAACTCCTAGGTATCAAACTATATTTTTCGGTTTATGTTATGCATGTAATAATTTTGGACATAAAGTTGTAAATTGCACAACTAATGTTAGGACTAGAAACAACTTTGAAATTCATTCACAAAATGGTATCTAATAAGGCCTAATGAAACAGACATAAGAAGCTACAACAGGTTTGAATCATTGAGCACTGAAGTGGAATGTTAAAAATGAAAAAACTTTGGACACATGGCCAAAGATTGTAGAATGACAATCCCTGCTAGACAACCACAACATAATAACAATAGTCACAGAAATGAACCTCAGCAGAGAATATGGATAAGAAATAAGGATCAGTTTAACAATGAATAATAGACACTCTCTCGATAGGATAAACACAAGAGACGTGGTCGGTATGTTGGCATTGGTTATTCAAAACACATGATAGGTGATGAAGACAAGTTTCTTACATTAAGAAAATAAATAGATGGATCAGTCTCTTTTGCAAATGATGACTCAGCGAGAATCATTGGAAAAGGCACAATCATAATTCGAAACAAGAATACCAAGGTAGAAAATGTTCTACTAGTGGAAGATATGAAACATAATCTTCAAAGTGTAACTCAAATGTGTGACCAAGGTCATAAAATTGTGTTTGATTCACAAAAGTGCGAGATAAGAAAAGAAAGTTCAAGAAAATTGATTGGAACAATTGCAAGAACTTCAAGTAACATATATGTATTAAGTGAAATTGGAAATGAAAGGTGTTAGTTAGGAAAGGAATATGAAGGTTGTCTATTGCACAAAAGAATGGATCACATGAACTTTGATTTCCTCGTCAAATTCAACAAAAAGGAAGAAGTTAGAGAAATTCCACGGATCATGAAACCAACCAAGACATTATGAAAGCATTGTCAACAAGGAAAGAAAACAAACACTAGGTTCAAACCAAAGGAATACTCAATGATAAGAACACTGAAAATTTTGCGTATTTCTCTTATTCGACCAAATAGAACAAAGGGTTTAAAAGGTGACAAATACTTTATTTTATTAGTTGATGTTTATACAAGAATTATTGTAGTTGGTTTTCTTAGGAATAAGTCAGAAGAATTTGAAAACTTCAAGTTTTACAAAGAAATGGTTGAAAAAGAAATGGATTCAAAAATCAAATGTTTGAGATATGATAATGGAGGAGAGTTTACTTCAAAAGAACTTATGGATTTCTATAGAAATAATGGAATAAAAAGGTAATTCTTCATTCCTAGGACACCTCAATAGAATGGAGTTGTTGAAATAAAGAACAGGAGAATACAAGAAATGGCTCGAACAATGTTAATGGATTCTAAATTCATAGATATATTTTGGACACATACAATTCATACAAAAATTCACATTAAAAACAAAGTAATGATCAAAAACAACAGTGACAAAAATCCCTATGAGCTATGGAAAGGAAGACCAACAAATGTGAAGCACTTCAGAGTGTTCAAAAGCAAATGCTACATCAAAAGAGAATATGGGAAAATGGGAAAATTTGACTCTCGTGTGGAAAAATGCATACTTGTTATTTATTCAAGTACATGGAAAGCATACAAGTGAAACAATCTAAGGCTCAAAAAAGTTGTGGAAAGCATCAATGTAATAGTTGATGAAACAGGTGGACGAAAATTAAAGGAGAAGAAAAGGAATCAGTGGAATAGGTTTATGAAGAAGAAGAAAATGATGAAGAAGTAGCAGAAGGGGAAGATGAAGAAGACCGGGAAAAAGTAGAAGATAAAGTTCACTAAGTGCCTCCAAATACATCTAGAAAATGAGTACAGATGAATCATCCTTTAGATCATATTATTGGAAACAAGGATGCAGGAGTTGAGACTAGAATAAGAATTTGTTCACCAGAACAACTGCACCTGCCACCCTTTTCTCCGATTGAAGAAAATGTTTTTGAAGAGGCCAGCAAGGATGAATTCTAGAAAAAGGCCATGAATGAAGAATTGGATCAAATAGAGAAGAATGACACTTGGGAATTGGTTCCAATACTAAGGTATACGAATGTGATTGGCACAAAGTGGGCTTTCAGAAATAAATTGAATGAAGATGGACATGTTACAAGGAACAAAGCTAGATTGATATGTAAATGATACACACAGGTTGAAGGGATCAAATTTGAAGAAACGTTTGCCCCATTTTTCAGAATGGAAGCAATTTGATTGATCTTAGCTTATCCATTCTCCAAGAATATTAAAGTGTATCATATGGACGTGAAATCATCTTTTTTGAATGGGGAACTTGAAGATGAACTCTACATTTAATAACCGAAAGGGTTTCAATTGTTAGAGAACGAAGATTAAGTGTGAAGGTTGAAGAAGGCCTTGTATGGTATAAAACAAGATCTCAGAGCATGGTACTCTAGACTCGATAGATATCTATAGCAGGAAGGGTTTAGAAAAAGAAGTGTAGACAACAACCTCTACATCAAGATAACTCAATATAGTATTTTATTAATTGAAATTTATGTTGATGATATTATTTTTGGAAGTGATGATGATAGGTTAAGCCAGAAGTTTCCAAAGGATATGCAGAATGAATTTGAAATGTCATTACTTGGAGAACTATCCTTCTTTCTGGGTCTTCAGATATGTCAAAGAAGCCAAGGAATTTTTATTTCTCAAACTAAGTATATCAGAAAAATGATAAGTAGGTTTGAAATGGAAGATTTGAAACGAGTTAACACTCCAATGCAAACCAATTGCAAGTTGAGAAAATATCATGATTCAAATTATACAGACTAGAGGTAGTATAGGCTAATCATTGGCATCTTACTATATGTGACTGCATCCAGACCAAATGTAATGCAGACAGTTGGACAGGTGGGACGATTTCAAATAGCACTAAAGGAATCACATGTCTTAGTAGTGAAGAGGATTTTCAGATAGCTCAAGGGCATAGAAGAGTTTGGATTATGGTATCCAAAAGGGAAGGATATATCACTTATTTCCTACATAGATGCAGATTGGGTAGGTTTCATTAATGACTGATGAAACACCAGTGGAGCAAAATTTTACTTGGGTGAGTGTTTGGTATCTTTTCTAAGAAAGAAACAATCATCAATATCATTGTCTACAATTGGAGCAAAGTATATTTTAGCAACAACATGTTGTACATAGGTTCTATGGATGAACCAAAATTTGATAGGTACACAGGTTGAGTATGATGATCCCATTCATATATATTGTGATAATTCAAGTTCTATCAATATCTCAAAGAATCCAATGATGCAATCCAAGATGAAGCACATTCTAATAAAGTACCACTTTCTACTGGAATAGGTGGTAGAGAAGAACATCAGAGTTGAGTATGTTGGGACAAAGGAAGAGGTTTCAAATATCTTCAAAACATCGCTTCTAAGGGAAGCCTTTGAGTCACTTCATCAGATACTTGGAGTAATTTATACTCTCAAAAGAATGTTTTTGAATGCTTATCTTATATGTATTATATTTACACGAGGAAGCACCATATAGAGGATAGTTCAAGTTGAGGGAACAGGTTCAAAAAGAGTTCAGTCAGTGGGAGAAACCCCAAGGAAAGTTCAGTTATGGGGAGAAACCTTAGACAGTAAGTTACACTTTCCATTGCTGTCAAAGGGGGATAGATTCACCAAATGCATGTGAGTGACTTAGATCCTTGGAAAGAGAGTGTTATCACTCCAAGAAACTCTTTGGGGTTGTAGGCCAAAGATGCTTGGTAACTCAAGAATATGGTAAATTTGGTATGCTTGGATCAATGGGATAAATCAATGGTTAATGAGAAGAACAACTTATCATACATTCGAATAAGACAGTGCTTTTAGAAAACAATAATTAGATAGCAAAGTTGAGCAGGGGATGAAGAATACTAGTCTATATAACCGAATACAACAATGTGCAGGGTCATACAAGACATCAAGAAGTCTTTAATTCAAGTTCATGAGCCTAATAAAAAGATGACAGTTCTTAAAAGCTGAGCTAAACTGAAATAAAGTGCAGAATAATGAAATTTATGAAAGAATCTGACATTGAAAACAAAAGAGGACTGTGATTCTATTATCAATATAAGAAGTCTAATACAATAGCCAAAATGTATCCAGGATTGAATCCCTGAGTTCATCTTCTGTTTCCAGCTTTATAGCTTTTACATCATAGTATCTAGATCCTGAATTAATGGATCAGATTTACTAAATACAGAAAGTCAAAACAATATTTACAAAAAATAGGGAAAGATCCTCAAGATGAGGTCAATTCCACATATGATGGTTTTCATAGGCAGTAGAGTCCTTGTGCAGTGTAGACTAGCCTCCCAAGGCTAATTGATGACTCTTCCAAGAGATAAAATTCGATTTTGCTGAGTTGTGCAAAAACCCTAATTTGTTGCCACCAAAATAGGTACCAAAACCAACTTGGATACCTTTTCTAATCCTTATAAACCAAAAATGGATCTTGAATCTGACTCTATAATTCAACATCTTTCCATTAAAAGAGTTTTCAATAGATTCAGATTAGTAAAACTTCGATCTGGGCAAAATTACACCTTCACTGGCCAGTCTCAGGTTTCACCATCTATTTCTCCTTACGATCTGCTAGTTAGCTGGTAAAAGATCTGCTTTTCATCAACTAACTAGTTATAATTTTTCCTTTTGCGCGAGTGAAAGCTCTATAAATTTGGATGTGTATTAGTCTTTAAAAGTTCTGTAGCTGTCTGGTTCCCTGCATCTGTATCTTTTTCAAATCTTTGCCTCTCTTCTAGTAGTACACTCTCTGTCTTCAGATCTATCTGTAATCTGAATGTAACTTTTCCAAGCCTTCTGAAATTCACCAAAAACGAGAAGGCACTGGTCATATTCCTCTTTTCAAACCCACAACCTCCAAGATTAGTTCAGAAACTTCCTTCTCCTTTTCATAAAATTCTTTGTGAGCTTCATTTGCCACATCTCTCCACTTTTTTTATAGTATCACGGTTTCCAAGACTTAATTCAATGTTTCGAACTCTAGTAGCAAAGCTTAGAGAAGAGATTGTCTCTTGAACATATGCATAACTGAGAGTAATGTGAACAATTATCAATGTTTTTGAATCAAATCCCAAAGAATTAGAGAGTATTTGCATTAGACTTGAGTTTGTGTAGGGTATATAGTCCCTTTTAGCTGTCAAAGCCGATAAACATCGCCAATTGCTAAAAATGATTTGTTAACATGCAACAGCTCTGTGAGTCGTTCACCACTTTCTTCCTCTGTAGTTAGACGATCACTTCTAGCCATATCAACTAATGAAAGCTTGCTATATAGATCTTCCCCAGCAAGAGTATTTGAGTAGTTTATACGGATTGTAATCATCAAATGAGAATGATTTCATCTGTCAACACTATTGTGTTCCACAACTCATTTTTGAAATCCCATTTTTAGCACTCTTGTAAAGTCTGTTGGGTTTTTAACCTTTTCTTGGACAAGTTCTCTAGAAGATCCAGCTGAGCCCACTTGTACAGTTGTGCTTGAGTTGACATATGCTCTTGATGAGTGGATTATACATCGACTGTTGAATGTGTTTAAGAAATGGGACTCTACGTGGGTAACTTTACAGGCTGCCTTCGAGTTTTGAAACCTTCTGGCATCTGTAACTTCGTAGGTTCCATTGTGTTTTGACCGTTTCCCTGTGATCTCTTATATACTCCTGCAAGTTCTGCAACCTATAATCAAACAAAAAAAAATTGACAGTGGTAAATAAAATTTAAGGCTCGATGCATATCCCCTTTTCTTGTGGTTCTTTATATGCAACTCAATATTCGGCAAGTATACCGATGAGATATTCTCAAAATGCCTTTACACGTAACTGGATCTGGCAGCTGGCCTCATCGTGGCTTGATTCTTAGGCTTTATTACCAATTTGACACTTGTAATCTCCAACTTCTCAACTCAGTGTTTGAGCCCTATGATCCCCTTTAGCTTGGTGCTTGCACTTGGCTGGTGTGTCGATACAAAACAAAAACAGTTGAGCACCTATGGTGGACAGGTCGACTTGTAACTTGACTTATGATTGATTCGTGGCATGATTAAAGGCTAACTCAATAGTTGGCATGTTGAATGATTTGGTGTTGACTCAGTATGAAAATGAGCTGTCAGTTTAACATGGGAATAGGGCCTATAACTTTAACTAATGGCTTGCCTCTTGGGACCTCCAAAGATTTAGCAATAAATCCATAAGACCCAAAAGAAAATTGGCTTGTAGCTTTGTATGGGTTTGTGTTATGCAATGTGGACTTGGCTTGCGTTGGTGGAATGGGCCTCAATATTATTTTTAAAGATAAAAACCACAATAGACACAACCCCTAGAGACTTTAAACACATGTACAATAACTTGATTTTAAAATCCTTAGGATACTCGAACATTCATATTTCTTTTCCTATAATATGAGATATAAAATATAAAAAACAATAATATATTTTTTATATTTGTAATCTCCATAGCATATACTAGGGAAAAATGAATAAGATTTTATTTGTGTTCTTTTATTGCAGGTCCAGAGGAAGAAAACCAAAGCATTTCTGGGCAAAGTAATCAAGTAGGAGTCAATTGAAAAATATGGAGGTTAAGATACTGGCCAAGAGTATGAAGAAAATGATAAATCAAGTGAAGAGTGATATACATACTCATCGAAATACCTGTGTGCTTTTTATCACTAACCTGCAGTTGTTCCTCTGTAAACCTGCAGCCTGCCTGTAGAAAACCTATAGCCTACCTATAGCCTACCAGTAGCCTACCAGTAGCCTACCTGTAGCCTGCCTTGCTTATTTATGAGCTCAACAACTAAAAAGATATAGCTGCTCGTATGGCGAGCTTCTTCTTCTTCCTACTCCTACACTAACCAATTGTACTACCTCTTATCAAGTGAAGTCATGCTTCCAATGAAGCCATGTGAGAAACTGATTTACTGACATCATGCTAGATCTTGGCCCAAAAAATAATGGACGCCATATGATGCAGAAAAGAGGTTTGAACATATGATAAATACAATCTTCTTCTGACAGAAATACTTTAACGCATTTGCTGCTCATAGATTCCAAATAGTTATCAACGGGGTCATAAAGAAATACCTCTTTGAGCTACTGATCTAACTGACTATATTGCAGCTGCTGATTGCTTCCATTGGTCTCAATGCTGAATGTAAATTGTTCTTCTGTTGAAAAAGAATGCAAACTCAACTGTTGATCTGAACCTCTCTTCTCTTCTTCACCATCACTAGTCTCAATGTTGAAAACAGACTGCTCATCTTTTGTCAGAGAGTCATATAAGAAGGAATGTTGATCTCGACTTTTCAGCTCCTCACCTTATTCTTCATATCCGCTGCAAACTTCCAGTCCCTACAAATCTTGAAACTGTAGGCTACGCTCGTCATCCTCTTCTTCATGTGTGTTGTAATTTCCCTGTGTCTGCAAATAAAAAAACTGAAAATTGTCCCTATTATCTATTGCAGATCTGAAACTATCTTCTACTGATATGTCAATCTGCTCAACATCTTCAATTTTTTTAGAAGGAATAATATGATCATTAGCTTTAAAGGTTTCGAAAGAAATAATCTGATCATCATGACAATCATCTTTAATAGATGAATTTGATACAATGTTAAAGGCATCCTCATGGCTATCGTAATGTGGATCAACAATTTCTTGATCATGATGAGAGATATCTTCTTCGTAGGTGATTTCAATTTTCTGTTCATGAGGCATTATAAATAGAAGAGAAGACCTGGAATTTTTGGCCAGATTAAACTCATCATATTCAATGTCTTCTGCAAACATGGAATGGTTGATTACAACATGATGTTGTTCTTTTATGGGCAAAGAAAAAGGCTTGTCGAAATTAGATTCATAAATGTCATATATGGGTTGGCTTCTATCAAAATCAACATCCTTTGAAGTAAGGGTCTGCTCTACTGCATCTGCATACTTATCAATAATAGGTGAGTAGAAACCTCTTGAATCATATGAAGAAAGACAAACAGTCTTCAGATCCTTCTCCCCAATCACAGGTGAAAACATATCCTAGGTAACCTCTTGAAAAGGTTCAGAAAAAACTTCTTCTCTAACTGTTTCTTCATGTAAATCAAAGGCAACAAGTGTAATAGAGATAAGGCCTAATGAATTTACATCGACACAATTCTTATTTGTATCATGAAGGTCTTCCTTAACAACATAATTTTCATCTTGACAAACAGAAGAAAAGACTACTTCCTGTTGAACATGCTTATCAAATTCATCACAACAATCTTCAAAGAGACCTTCAGCTGGAAATTCGTCTTTACAAAACAAATGGAAAGCATAATGAAAACTTGCCAATGAGTGAATGGTTGAAGCTGGAAGAGACTTGCACCAATCAAGGGCTACCCCCTCTAATGAATACTTGAAAAGTTTAATCTTAACATATTCATGTATGATCTGAAGCCAATGAATAAAATCATGAAAATCCAACAAATGTTCAGTTGGTGCTTCCCATTTTTCTCCTCGAAATCTGGGAAGGCTGTGTTCCCATTCATCTCTACTAGGTACTGGACGAGGGTAACCAGAAATACTTGATAAATTACAGAACACATACCTCTTTGCTAAGATCTAGTTCCTTTATATACCAGTGGAGTCGCCCACAGATCCATCCTTCATGGAGTCACCACTGAATTCGTCCTTCATGGAGTTGCCAGATAGATGATTACAACCAATGTAATGTCTAATCCTTGTCCATCATCAAGGAGTATATGTAATGTCGTTTCCCAGGGAAGCTAAGCTTCAATATCCTCTCCTCGGCAATGACGACAATTTGTTATCACTCCAAGAAACGCTTTGGGGTTGTAGGCCAAAGATGCTTGGTAACTCAAGAATATGGTAAATTTGGTATGCTTGGATCAATGGGATAACTCAATGGCTAATGAGAAGAACAACTTATCATGCATTCGAATAAGATAGTGCTTTTAGAAAACAATAATCAGACAACAAAGTTGAGAAGGGGATGAAGAATACTAGTCTAGATAACCGAATACAACAATGTGCAGGGTCATACAAGACAACAAGAAGTCTTTAATTCAAGTTCATGAGCTTAATAAGAAGATGTCAGTTCTTAGAAGATGAGCTAAATTGAAATAAAGTGCAGAATAATGAAATGTATGAAAGAATCTGACATTGAAAACAAAAGAGGACTGTGATTCTATTATCAATATAAGAATTCTAATACAATAGCCAAAATGTATCCAGGATTGAATCCCTGAGTTCATCTTCTATTTTCAGCTTTATAGCTTTTACACCACAATATCTAGATCCTGAATTAATGGATCAGATTTACTAAATACAGAAAGTCAAAACAATATTTACAAAAAATAGGGAAAGATCCTCAAGATGAGGTCAATTCCACATATGATGGTCTTCAGAGGTAGTAGATTCCTTGTGCAGTGCAGACTAGCCTCCCAAGGCTGATTGATGACTCTTCCAAGAGATAGAATTCGAATTTGCTGAGTTGTGAAAAAATCCTAATTTGTTGCCACCAAAATAGGTACCAAAACCAACTTGGATACCTTTTCTAATCCTTATACACCAAAAATGGATCTTGAATCTAACTCTATAATTCAACATCTATCCATTAAAAGAGTTTTCAAGAGATTCAGATTAGTAATACTTTGATCTGGGAAAAATTACACCTTTGTTGGCCAGTCTCAGGTTTCACCAACTATTTCACCTTACAATCTGATAGTTAGCTGGTGAAAGCTCTGCTTTTCATCAGCTAACTGGTTATAATTTTGCCTTTTGCGCTGGTGATAGCTCTGTAAATTTGGATGTGTATTAGTCTTCGAAAGGTTTGTAGCTGTCTGGTTCCCTAAATTTGTATCTTTTTTAAATCTTTGCCTCTCTGCTAGAAGTACACTCTTTGTCTTCAGATCTATCTATAATCTGAATGCAACTTTTCCAAGCCTTCTGAAATTCACTGAAAAAGAGAAGGCACTGGTCATCTTCCTCTTTTCAAACCCATAACCTCCAAGCTTAGTTCAGAAACTTCCTTCTCCTTTTCATAAAATTCTTTGCGAGCTTCATTTGCCACATCTCTCCACTTTTTTTATAGTATCATGGTTTCCAAGACTTATTCAATGTTTCGAACTCTAGTAGAAAAGATCAGAGAAGAGATTGTTTCTTGAACATCTACATAACTGAGAGTAATGTGAACAATTATCAATGTTTTTGAATTGAATCCCAAAGAATCAAAGAGTATTTGTGTTAGCCTTGAGTTTGTGTAGGGTATATACTCCTTTTTAGCTGTCAAAGATGATAAACATCGCCAACTGCTGAAAATGATTTTTTAACATGCAACAGCTCTATGATTCGTTCACCACTTGCTTCCTCCGTAGTTAGATGATCACTTCCATCCATATCAACTAATGAAAGCTTGCTATATAGATCTTCCCCAACAAGAGTATTTTAGTAGTTTAAACGGATTGTAATCATCAGATGAGAATGATTGCATCTATCAACACTAAGTGTTCCACGACTCATTTTTGAAATCCCATTGTTAGTACTCTTGTAAATTTTGTCGGGTTTTTAACCTTTTCTTGGACAAGTTCTCCGGAAGATCCAGTCGGGCCCACTTGTACAGTTGTGCTTGAGTTGACATATGCACTTGATGAGTGGCTTATACATCGAGTGTTGAATGCATTTAAGAAATGGGACTCTGCGTGGGTAACCTTACAGGCCGCCTTTGAGTTTTGAAACCTTTTGGCATCTGTAATTTTGTAGGTTCCATTGTGTTTTGACCATTTCCCTGTGATCTCTTATATACTCCTGCAAGTTCTGCGACCTATAATCAAACAAAAAAAACTTGACAACAGTAAATAAAATTTGAGGCTCGACACATATCCCCTTTGCTTGTGGTTCTTCATATGCAACTCAATATTCAGCAAGTATACCGATGATACATTCTCAAAATGCCTTTACACCTAGCTGGATCTAGCAGCTGGCCTCATCGTGGCTTAATTCTTAGGCTTTATTACCAATTTGACACTTGTAATCTCCAACTTCTCAACTCAGCATTTGAACCCTATGATCCCCTTTAGCTTGGCGCTTGCACTTTGCTGGTGTGTTGATACAAAACAAAAAGAGTTGAGCGCATATGGTGGACAGGTCAAGTTGTAACTTGAATTATGACTGATTTGTGGCATGATTAAAGGTTGAATCAATAGTTGGCATGTCAAATGATTTGGTGTTGACTCAGTATGAAAACGAGCTGTCAGTTTAACATGGGAATAGGGTCTATAACTTTAACTAATGTCTTGCCTCTTGGGACCTCCAAAGATTTAGCAATAAGTCCATAAGACCCAAAAGAAAATTTTCTTGTAGCTTTGTATGGGTTTGTGTTATGCAATGTGGACTTGGCTTGCATTGGTGGAATGGGCCTTCAATATTTTGTTTAAAGATAAAAACCATAACAGCCATAACCCCTATAGACTTTAAACATATGTACAATAACTTGAGTTTATAAACCTTAGGATACTTGAACACTCATATTTCTTTTCCTATAATATGATATATAAAATATAAAAAAAAATAATATATTTTTTATATTTGTAATCTCCATATCATAGACTAGGGAAAAATGAATAACATTTTATTTGTATTCTTGTATTGCAGGTCTAGAGGCAGAAAACCAAAGGATTTCTGGGCAAAGTAATCAAGCAGGAGCCGATTGGAAAATATGGAGGTTAAGATACTGACCAAGAGTATGAAGAAAATGATAAATCAAGTGAAGAGTGATAGAAATACTCATAAAATTAACGATGCATTTGTTATCGCTAACAATTGTTTCAAACCTACAGTTGTTCCTCTATAAACCTACAGCCTACCTGTAGCAAACCTATAGCCTACCTGTAGCTTGCCTGTATCCTGCCTATAACCTGCCCTACTTATTTATGAGCTCAACATCTGAAAAGATCTAGCTGCTCGTATGGCCAGCTTATTCTTCTACCTACTCCTACACTAACCAATTGTACTACCTCTTATCAAGTGAAGTCATGCTTCCAATGAAGCCATGTGAGAAATTGATTTACTGACATCATGCTAGATCTTGGCCCGAAAAATAATGGACTCCATATCATGCAGAAAAGAGGTTTGAACATATGATAAAGACAATCTTCTTATGACAAAAATACTTTAACGCATTTGCTACTCATAGATTCCAAATAGTTATCAACAGGGTCATAAATAAATACCTCTTTGAGTTTCCAACCTAACTGACTGTATTGCAGCTGCTGATTGCTTCCACTGGTCTCAATGTTAAATGTAAAATGTTCTTCTTCTGTCGAAAAAGAATGCAAACTCAACTACTAATCTGAACCTCTCTGCTCTTATTCACCATCACTGGTCTCAATGTTGAAAAAAAATTGCTCATCTTTTGTCAGAGAGTCATATAAGAAGGAATGTTGATCTGGACTTTTCAGCTCCTCACCTTCTTCTTCATATCCACTGCAAACTTCTAGTCCCTGCAAATATTGAAATTGTAGGCTGCCCTCATCACCCTCTTCTTCATGTGTGTTGTAATTGTAGATCTGTGAGAATCTTAGATTCTTGCAGGTCCTGCATGGCCCACCTACGAGAATTCTTGGGTGCATGTTCCGACCCTAAAATGGACTCAAAACCCAAAAAAATTCCAATAAAAACCAAAAATAAACCATGGAAAAGTTAGAGAATCAAGAGATTACCTCATTGGCTGAAACATTTCACTGAATGATCGCTTGTGCCTCCCACAATCGAGCAAATAAATTTGTGGGAAAATGGGGTATGTTGGACAAGTTTTTGGCAAAATCACAATGAAATGGTAAAAATCCCTTTTTACCCATATTTATTCACTTTTTACTATTTTTTTTTTTATTTTTTATATTATTTTTATTACTTTGTCCATAAAACCTAATACCCTAATAGCCTTGTGAGTGTGGTTTTTCGCAGATATCGCAACTTCGAAGTCCAAACGAGGGGGTATGGTTGTTTTTTTCTTTTGTCGCATGTACGACTACTTTTTTTAGGGTTTTTTTAGAAAAAACCTCGAGCTCAATCTTCGTTCGTTCTTGTGCTCGAAAATGTATGAGAACGTAACTGAGTATACTTTTTCTCATCTTTTCGTACTCGTCATGGTAACAAGAAAACAAAGAACGTAAAGGAGTATCCTTTAAGCTCTTTTCAAACTCCATAAAATTGAAAATATGGCCGAGTGATCTTGTTCTTTTCACGCTCGTGAAAGTATTTGAAAAAACATTCAATGGGCGATAGTTTATCACTTTTTCGATCTCGTTGAACTCTTTTACGAAGGAGGAACTGGGAGATTTCTCTTTAAGTGTTTTTCAGACTCTCAAAACATGAAAAGCCCCCAAGTTTTCTATCCTTGGACTCGTTAAATAAACATTGAAAGACCTGCAATGGGACCGAACCACTCCTTCCCAGGGTTCGTTAAATATACTCTGAGTGACTCATCCAAAGGATGAGCTTACATCAACAAGCATATGTTATCATCCTCAAGCTTGTGTAAAAATAAAGAGGTACTCGCCAGAAATGGTGGGGGGAATTTTGGGAAAGGGATGTGTTTTCGTATTCATATTAATGGCAGTAAGCGTTGCTCTTGAACATGACACCCCCTATTCATCATTTGAATTTGGGTTGGGAAATCCATTTGTCTCTCGTTCGACTTGCTACAAGGTCATATCTTGGGTCATCTTTGAGTCAGTATTGCCAAGTCCTTGGTCGTGTCATTCATATGTTCAAGAGAAGTTCACATGAGCCCTCTATTGAGTCGGCCATCTGCAGTTGTCCATTCTTACTATGTCGGCCTTCCCTGTGTCTGTTTCGACCCGTATTCATACTTTGTTTCATCCTCAAATCTTGTTACTCATTTCATGTCATTGATGGGGGATAAATCAAGGCCCTCCTGTGACGAGTCTTGTTCTGTCGACTCCAACTCATTATCCAGAAATGAGACTAAGAAATCATTTAGTACCTTGGAACCTGCATGCCTTAATGGCAGGTCTCTTCGCTTTCGATAGGGGTTTGACATCATTGTGTTGGTTGTGGAGCTTGATTATCTTCCTGATTCATAGGTCTTTTACTTTCATCCATGTTTACACCCCATGAAGTATTTACATCCCAGAAGTATGTACACTCTTCCATGTGGGAAAAATTTCCTTGTAAAAGTATATTGTAATTTCATTGTAAATCTGAACCATTCATTATAAGGTCACAGATCTAAGGATAGAAATTATGTTATGGTTTTTTTCCCTAGAAGGCAACCCTATGTTATGAGGGAAATGTATTGTGGCTATGCATTATGGGTGAGTATTGCATTCTGAGAGAGGAGACTGTGAGAGAAATAAGAGGAAGTTACATTGGGTTTTGTTGTAGGTTGTATCCCTTCATTTGTTGGATAATAATAAAGGAAGGACCTAGAAATTTCTCTAGTGGATGTAGCCCACACTGGGTGAACCACATAAATCTGTGTCTCTTTTGTATTGTGTATCTTTTGTGT
>JASDQU010188732.1:0-20374 GCA_032191745.1 Picea mariana | reverse complement strand
CTTTTTCTTGTGGATTATTCCTTGTATTTTATCTCTCTTGGACTTGTAGCGCTAGGGTTCTTGAAGGATTATTTGAATGTTCTAGGGATAGGGTTTTACCTTAAAAAGACTAAGGACATAAGGTTTGTGAGAAACACTAGGAGATAAGAAGCTTATACTTGTTGGAAGGAGAGGAGAAGGGATACATCTTGTTTGGAGTGAAGGAGTCATGTTGTTGGAGCAAGAAAATTTGGGACCAGTTTGGGAATCACGCAGAAGAAAACCATGTGACAAGTCAGATAAGGAGGAACATGTGTGGAAAAAATAAATGAAGTTAACACATTTTCAGGGGTTAGCACACACGAAAGAAGGAAGTTAGTTAGGCCTTTTGGTCCATTTTGTAATGAGATAAGCCCTAATGTAAATGTATAAATATGTAAGGGTTTTTGGGTAGAAGGTAGCTCTTGAAGTGGGAATAATTATGAGCTTATTATGTGTGATATATGTGAGAAGATCTAAGGGTGCACTGTATGCACAAACGACAAAGGGAATTTTGGGGTAGAACCGAGATATCATGTATGAGCGCAGTGCACACCTTTTGTAAGAGATGATGCTGAATAATAATATAAGAAGCCTGACATTTTAGAAGTAAGCCATATTGGGTGAACCACGTTAAAATATGGTGTCTTTGTGATATGATTTGATGTATTTGTTTACTATTCTTTTTATTGTGCGCACTTAATGTATGTCGGGTAATATGAATCTATTATATGATCTTATGTTTCTTCACACATAATAAATGGTATAATGAATGAATGTTAAGTTGAATGGTTATGATGAATAGGTACCTCGGAAACTTGGTTCCTACATTCCCCATAGGTACCTCAGGTGAGACTTCACTTACTTTCAGGTGATGCTGAAAGGCCCTATATATTTAGGGTTTTGTTGGTGAATTAATGTTGAACCTCGGGTTTTCCCACTGCACACCAATAAATGGTTCTATTGTCGGGACCAAGATCTGCAATTGAGGGGAATGTGGAGGTTGAATAAGGAAGAGATCAGATAGTGGATAGAGGCAAAGGAGCACAAGTTTTCCAGAGATCAAAATAAGAACCTGCGGATCAGTTCAGAACAATGGTTGCAAAGGTATGTATTCACATATTTACATGAGATTTTCTTTGTTGATTTCCTGAATGTTTTGGCTAAGTGGATACAAAGGTTATATGAAAAGAATGAAACATTTCGCACTGTGATCTAGAGGAATTGGACCCCTAAGTTAATTCAGCAAGTGAATATCGTAAGCAATAAGATATGCGCTCAATTGATTTTTTATTGGATAACATATTGGGGAGATATATTATTGAGTTCACTATAGATTATACCCAGTCATATAATGATGCTGAAAGATAATTATTTAAGGTTCTGTCTGGACGATAATTGAAATCATTATCTACTTGGATCAAGATGTTGTTTTGTGATAAGGGAGTTATGAATATGGAATCAGATTTCCCTAGTAGCTAAGTGCCTTTGAGCACATAGGGGGGACTAGAGGCTGACCAGGGAATGGTTTGAGTGTATGGAAAAAAGAGATGAAGAGAAGGAATGAGGAACACATGGGTTGAGGATTCCGAGGGAAGAATTTTAATATCCCTAGGCCGAACCCAATTTTAATGTAAATGAAAAAGTACTTAATCTCGTGAGCTGTTTGATATCATTTTTATATGCACCTTTCATGGAAAAGTGCACACATGTACTACACAATAAAATGAGGAAGTGTGCACATTCAAGGATGCCACGCGCAACAACTTAAGTGCACACAATGTTGAGGTCAAGAAGCCTTTGTGTATATGCTGTGTTTTATAGGCTTGTGAGCCAATTTTGTGATTATTAGGCTGAAGAGCCTATATATTAAAGGCCAATGCACCTACTTTTGTATATGTCTCAGCATTAATATAAAATACATCACTGCGCACAGACCGACCACGATAATAGAGTATGGGGGACTAAACTTCACTAGTTAGGGAAAGGGTGGGGGATAAAAGTTAAGGAAAAGGGGATAATCTAGGGAGCTTAAGCCAAAAAGGAATATTATATTAATATTTATTAAAGTATAAAGTATGGATAATTATTTTATCCTAAGTTCTAAATATGGGGATAAGTGGGCCAAAGTAGCTCCCAACATGACAAGTGTCAAGTTGGGGACATGCATACATATTGTTGGGACTTAGTCCATTTCTGGGGGATTCTTTCCATCATTTAGTCATTTAGTCAATGATTCCATGAGCACTCACTCACTCATTGAGCTATCCTTGGTACCTTCCTGTCACTGTACCTGAACCTGTATCCATAGCCATACATGTTTGTGTACCTGGTTATCTTGGGAGTTGGATTGAAGAAGTGGGTTGTGATGTGCATGGGATATTGAAGAGACAGGTTGTCAGGCCCGTGAGAAATTTTTCTCTGAGTGAGAGAATTCTTGGGGAATTGATTTCCTGAAGGTGCTAAACTGCAGCTACTGGGCTATGAGACTTCCTGTCCGGCCTATTGTTGAAGCCCGGAAAGGAAGTGAGGTAGCCGAAGGACTGTTGAGCAGAGAAGGGGCACACTTCCTGGGTGGGACAAGCATACGGGGAATGAGGGACTGTAGGCTGTTAGTTTGAGTCGGCACCTATGACATAGTCTTTCGTTTTGTCTAAGATAGTCATCCTGGTTAGGAATCCCTTTACCGGGGTGGAGTTTAGTCCCAGCTCGGGGGTGACCCACTGTTGAGAGTGATGAGCAATGTGGTTTAAGGATGGGAGGTTTGTGGAAGGTCTTCATGTAGTTGGTGATATTCTTACCAAGATAAGTGTCAATTGTGTGATAAATTTCCATGCTGCATTATTATTTACATGTTTATTTTTGTGGGTTTATCTTATGTGTGGTTATAACTATCTTTATATTTATGGGTATTGCTTGTATATGTTGCATGTATGTGTTTATTGTTATTTCAGTATGAATCTGTGCATTTATGAAATGTATTTGCTTGTTTACATTTTAATGCTCCACAAGAGTTCTGTGTGTATATGTTTTAATTGCATGCAGTTCAAAATTTTTATGTGGCATATCTTAGTTGGATGCTGGGTATGTTACAGTATGTTCCGCAGAGAGAATGAAAGCGTTCTCTTATGTATCGTGGCCCAGCCTAGGTGCCCAAGGATGTTACAAGAAGAATGTGTGACATATGTAGAGATTGGGGTATTGCACAGTGGTAAAAGATTTAGGCATAGTAGGAAGAGGATTGTGGTTGAGAGAGAAGGGAAACACAATGAGATTAAGGAAAGAGACACTAGTGTAATACTCTAGATCCAAGGGATTCTGTGCACAGAAGGGAAATAATGCCAGCTCAATCTAGTAGAAGAAGATCAATTACATCCCACTCAAGCTAGACTCTTCTTCGAACCCACAACCCCATATGCATCTCCAAGAGCTAAGGTAAGATATGGAATTTTGTCACTTGTAGTTAGTGAGGTAAGTAAGGATAAAATTTAATGTAGTCAGAGTAGTGGATTAGTACGCCAAGTCAGAATCAATTAGTGTCACCAGGGAATAATACCGTGAAATACATGATGGTGGGAGTAGACACTGTGTTGATAATTCCTTTTTTTCATGGAGTAGGCTCAAAAGACCTAGAACATTTTTTTTTGTGAAGCGATATGGACAGTGAAGAACGTCCAGGATGATGATGAAAATATTGTGAAGTTGGAAAAAACATTTAGAGAATGTGCATTACTATGGTATATGAAGTATCAGTCTACTATACCTACGTGAAAAACCAGAGCATTAGAAGACATCGTGAAAGCCATTTTGAAAGAGTTCTAGAAGCCGACATATGAGTCACAGTGTATTACATAGTTGAAAGAGATCAAGCAGTTGTAAAATGAGTTAGTGTGGGATTTTGATCAAAGATTCAAGATCTTAAAGGACTGGTTGGATTTCCAGATCCCAGATGAGAAACATAGGGAGTGGTTCATTGAAGGACTGTTGATGCTTATATGATTCCCTTTGATGCAACAAAAGATTATGTCGCAGTAAGAAGCCTTAGATATTTCTATGAGGTTGGAAGCATCCTTTGTAGGATAGAATAGCGTGGGGATGGCTCAGGTTTAGTCACAGTTAGCTACATTGACTATTCAATTGCAAGAGCTGGCTAAAGGGAAAGAAAAATGCGAAGAAGCCTAGTGTATCACATGTAGAAAAAAGGTCATCATAAGAATGAGTGTCCAACCTTTAAGGAGTATTTGGATACATGAGCTCTAAATCCTTTAGGAGTATGGTGCGATATATTTAAAATGATGGGTCATCATTCTACTTCTTTCCCGTTGATGTAGAAGTACCAGAGAACTACAAGAAACCTATTTTTTAATTTTTGTAAGTCTGTCGAAGATGGTGAAAAGGAATGTTGCACATTTGATCTTATGAGAGAACACACTGCAGATGCATACAAATTCCAAGGGGAAGAAGGGACAAAAGGAGGGGTACCACAGTATAATAATCTAAGAGGTTACAATCAAGGAAGAAGAGGAGGGTTCAGAAGTCGAAAAAAAGGAGGAATTGGTAGAGGAAGAGGTCTGCTGATATGTTATAACTGTAACCAGCTTGGGAATTTGGCATGAGATTGTCTAAATCCTTGCACGACATGCACTTACTGTATAAAATTGGACTATACGAGTGAATAATTTCCACTAATGATCGTGAATTGGCAAGAAGAGAGGAACCTAAATTTGTAGATGATAGCTGCAGAGGAGCATGGAGAACGACGTAAGGTAGCAATAGTTATGCGTGGAGGAGTGATAACATGAGTTGATGCGACATAAAAGGGAAAGTAGACCGAGTAGTGGGTAATGAAAGAAACATCACCTCCTCCATTGTTTGACCGTAGAAAGGTGTAAGACACATACCATCAAGAAAGAAAAGAACCATTGGATACATAATGGATAGCATTGACTTCGAATTTACCATCGATGTATGACAAGCTGCCAATATATGACCATTCAGAAAGGCAAGTTGACAAGGTAAGTACGCTAAGAAGTTTCTTGAAGAGTTGTTTATAATTAATGAAGGATGGGATTGCGTTAAAAGAACTTCATAGTGTGATCAATCAATGTGTGCAAAATCCACTATTGTAGGATGAGCAGTTAACTAGGTACATCACAAGAGAAGGACGAATAGGGAATTCCAACTGAATGCACAGATAGGATATTATGCCATGAATATCATTTTAGACCTGAGATCTAATGTGAATGTCCTTCTGAAGCATAACTGGGAGACGATGGGTAAAACAAAGTTAATATGGTCACCTATTCAGTTGAGTTTGGTGAATAAACATAATATTGTTCCAATAGGTAGTCTGTTATGGGTAAATGTTAACATTGATGGAGCGCACAACATAGTTGATTTTGAAGTAATTGAGATAGTAGATGGTAGTAAGCCTTATCCAACATTAGTAGGACTTGATTGGGCTTTTGATAACCTGACCCTGATTGATTTGAAGAAGAGACATATGGTATTTGAAGTAAGAGACTGGAAAGTTATTGCACCATTGGATCCCACTGAGGGGAGAAGATATGTGGAACCAATGAAAGGAAAAGAGCTCGATAACCTTTATAATGTGACTACACATATGGATGATTATGTGAACCCTACTGCTTATGGTGCACTCAGTTAGAGAAGTATTACTTCCTGCACATCAGATTCAAAAGAAGCACCGGAGAACTGGCAATAGAGATTACATGAAGTATTGACAAGGAGATGTGATCATATTACCCATGACTTATGATGGATTGGAACTGAGGTATGTGATCCCTAAAAATATGATGGACTAACAACCATAGACTCTTTTATAAAGGAATTTGAATTGCAGATGCCATATTAGTAAAGATTGTTAGCTTTATATGTCACACTGAAAGTGACTTATGAAATATGGTGTGTTGCACATAAGGACATAATAGAGAATTGGAAGCAATGGAAAATATTGTTACAAGTCATATTTGAGGAATGAAAGGAATATATTGCACGAAAATATACAGGGTTGAGTTGTCCTACAAAGCATGTTACACAATGCATTGAGACATGGAGATCAGTATCGAAGAAATAATGGACACACTTGTTTATACACACATTGGATACAATTCCAAAGAACTAGTACTTAGATATAGAAGTGCATAGAGAGACAACAGATTGGGAAAAGTTGACTCACATATTTAAGGCAATTTTCAGTTTTGAAGATGTTTCCCCTTTAGTAGAAACAAATCTCCAAGTGATCAAGGACAATATTTTCACATCATAAGACTCAATAGAAATAGTACCTATATGTAGCACACATAGATCTTCTGCGACGATTCGAGAAGTTTTGGAATGCTATAATGTCGGTGGAGAAGACCAGGATGATGAAGATCCTATAAATTTACAAAAATGAAGGAGAAAACACAGTAGAAGGTCCATAACTTGAATCTACTGTATATGAAAATCCACTGAGAAAGAAAAAAATGAATATTGGTGCAGAGGATAAGCCCAAGTTTGCTAACATAAAATATTATTGGAATGAAGAGATTGTTGAAAATATTATTGATTTGCTGCATGAATATCAAGATCTATTTTTGAATACATTTTCAGAGATGAAAAGGATTGTTGGAGAGTTAGGAGAGATGAAGATCCCTTTGAAACCATATGCTAAGCCAGTTAAACATAGACCATATCGACTGAACTTAGTGTACAAGCTAAAGGTGAAAGAATATATAGAATATATAAATTATTGAACCCGTCGCAGAGTCAAAGTGGATTAGTATTATGGTGGTTTAGGATAAGAAGACAAGATGGATAAGAATTTGTGTAGATTTAAGGAAACTAAATGATGCTTGCTTACATGATCCATTTCCAACTCCATTTACATATGAAGCCTTGGATAATGTAGGAGGACAAGAAGCCTACTCATTCATTGATGTATTTTATGGGCATAATTAGATTAAGATTGCACAGGAAGATAGAAATAAGAGTACATTTGCAACATAATGAGAATGTTACCAGTACACAATTATGCCTTTTGGATTGAAGAATGCACAAACGATATTCTCTAGAGTGGTTGTAACAAAATTTAAAGAGTTTATTCATAAATTCCTAGAAGTATACTTGGATGAATGGATAATGTTTAGTTTGCTGAAAGACCATGTTGAAACTCTTATCTTGATGTTGGATAGATGTAGGAAATTTTAGATATATTTGAACTTAAAGAAGTGCATATTTTGTGCACAGTTTGGTATTTGGCTGGGCCATGTAGTATGTAAACAAGGACTGTTAGTTGATCTTGAGAAAATTGTTGTAATTGTTGATTTACCACTTCCTACTTTAGTGCGACAGTTATGAGCAACGTTGGGTCATACATGGTACTACATAAATTTTATACAGAGATATGTGCATATCACAGCTCCATTGGAAAAGGTTTTGAGGAAGGAGGTGAAATTTCAATGGAATGAGGAATGTCAAAAGTGTTTGGATACCTTGAAGCAAAATTTAGTTACAACGTCGATTTTGGTATTTCTAGATTAAAATAAGGAATTTCATGTTCACGTGGATTCATCTTCTATAGAATTAGGCGAAGTTCTAGGATAGCTGGGAGAAGAAGATTTAGATCACCCCATTGCATTTGTTAGCAGAAAATTGTCAACTACGGAACAAAATTGTACTACTACAGAACGTGAAGGATTGGAAATGGTATATGCACTGTAGAAGTTTAGACATTATCTACTAGGTTCACATTTTAAAATGTACATAGATAATTCTCCGCTGAGATACCTGGTCAATAAGACAGTGTTGGGGGGGAACATATTCAGATGGTTGTTACTATTCTAGGAGTATGGCTTTGAAGTAATTATGAAACAAGGAAAGTTAAACTTAGGACCAGATCATTTGTTGCACATACTATCAGGGGAAGATACGAGAAATTTGGATGACAGTCTGCTAGATTTCAGTTATTTGCAGTTCAGATGGTTGATGACTATTTTGCAGATATAGTCCAATCCTTGAGTATAGGAGTAGCCCCACCTGATTTTACAGTTGTGCAAAAGAAGCAATTAGTAGTGAAGGAAAAAACTATCAACTAATAGCAATAAATTTGTACAAGTTATGCACATATGGTATTTTGCGATGATGTGTATTGGATCATGAAATACATATGATATTGTCAGAGGCACATGAAGGAGTTGCAAGAGGTAATTATGCAGGAAAAGATAAAACTCAAATAATTTTGCATGCATTTAGTAACACTATGGTGGCCCACTCTTCATAAGGAATCTAAGGAGTTCTGTTAGACCTATGATTTTTGTTAGAGAATTGGGAATCCTTTCAGGAGAAATGAAATGCATTTAGTAACACAAGTGACATTGAAAGATTTTGATAAATGGATAGTTGATTTTGTTGGACCGATTAACCCACCAACGAAAAGTTCAGGAGTGAGATACATCATTACTGTGACACATTACTTGACCAGATGGGATGAAGCATAACCTATCATATATTGCAACACGAAGATTGCTGCATGGTTTCTTTTTGAGAATGTGGTTACACGATTTGGATGTCTGAGAATCCTTATGAGTGATCACGGAACTCATTTTTTGAATAAGACAATTGTTGCATTGACAGACAAATTTTAGATTCACCATCAGAAGAGCACATCATATCACCCTCAGGAGAATGGAACAATGGAAGCATTCAACAAGATACTAGAGCATGCATTGATGAAGGTATGAACTGTAAGTCGAGATGACTAGGACCTAAGGATTCTAGTAGTGCTATGGGAGTATAGAAAAACAAGTAAGAGGTTGATAGGATGAACACCATTCAAATTAGTATATGTCCAGGAAGCAGTTATGCATATGGAATTTTTGTGCCGAGTCTATGCATTTCCGCATTGACAAAGCTTACTGATTTTGGCATAGTAGAGAGAAGATTGTTAGAGCTAGTAGAACTGGAGGAAGGCCGTTTTGTTGCAGGATTCCATCAACAAGTTTAGAAAGTGCGAGAGAAAGTATGGCATGTAAGACACATTAAAAGGAATAAGTCATAGGCAAGAGACTTAGTTTTTCTTTATGACAACAAGTTTTTGCAGCACCCCAGAAATTTCCAAATGCACTAGTTAAGCCCAAATGTAATAAGGTTTGTGAAAGAGACGGGGGTTTTTCAATTAGAGAAGGTGAATGGGGAAGTTGTGGAAGGATTGGTAAACAATAGTTGGCTGAAAATGTATAGGGAAAACCATGATTCCATGCACTAGTTTGAGCGCATAGTATGTGTACCATAGTATCTATATTATAGTGTATTATAGAAGAAAACAAAAAAGAAAAGAAGAAAAAAAATAAAAGAGTTTGAGGTAAGAGATATAAGGTTGAATTTATGCATAAGGTAATGTTTAAACAATTAAACTAGTAGGGAGATAAACTAGAAAATATCACAGAGATGTAGAAATTGTGCATAGGAAGGAGAACTGAATTGTGACAAAGATCTGCGCAGAGGGCAGGAAAAGCATTAAAGAACATACATAATGAGACAAGCATTAAAGAGAAAACAAGACAACGAGGTAGTGGAGATGCATAGCCATAAATGAAAAATGACAAGAGGATTTTAACAGGATGGAAAATCTAGCATATGATCTTCTTGAGGATACAAAGTTAATGAAGAGTTAGGGTAAGAATTGGATGCGAATGCAAGTGGATTAGAATGAAAATTTGCGCACGAAGAAGAATGGAAACGACTGGAGACAATACATAGAAACAGATGAGGGGTCGATAAGAAAAGGTTATTTTTGTTTGAGCATTCAGAAAGACAGATAGAGCCGAGTGAGTTTGAGAGAGAAGAGCAAGTAAGTTGTAGACGTGAGTTAATTGTAGAGAGAAATGGTGCCACTAAAGATAGGAGAATCCCCATCACAATAGAAGAAACAATAAACTAAGAAGACATCTATACATGTATTCAAGGAAACCCCAAAAGCGTTAGCATCAGGGCCAAGCCTGGTTAACTTTTCAAAGGATTATGTGCCACCCAAGAATCTGACAACGCAGTAGGTTAAGCTACCAAAGGAGACAAAGTATAAACATGTCGAATCATAGATCCCAACGGGGGTAATCATTGAAGGATATATGTTAGGTGTAGTAGGAAATATGAAGTTTGTAGACCATGACTTAGTAGACGTGAAGAAGTTTCCAGAGTTAGCACCATATAACTACATGCACAAAAAACTCAATATGGATTTAGAGGAAGTTATAGTAGAGCCACAGGAGTGGACAATAGGGTTGGAGAAAACAAACATTTTGAATCTATTAGAGATTCCACATTTTGGTAGGAGTGCAAAGATCAACATCTACATCAAGATGTTATTGAGCTGCGTCCATGGAGGATTTTTATGGTTGGATAGGATGATCTCGATAGAAACTCAACTCATTGCATGGGTCACTGGGTTACCATCAAAAGGGGAAGACCCATTTCCATTAATCATAGATAAATCTGAGGGGAAATTTGTGGTGGAGAAGATGAAGGATATGTATGAAATACATAGAGGTGTGTGCATTTTGGAGGTTGCAAGTATTAATGATAATACTATCATGTGCATGACACATGTTGTTGGCATAGGGGTAGACCCAGGGTTCAACTCTAACAACGCACCAACAAGCCCTAACTACTGGCCCTTTTGGAAACACCTACAAAGCATATGCAGTCTCACCCGAAGTAGCAATAGGGGGTTGCAGGACACAGGTGTCTAAAATCAGAGGAAATGCAAAGTGGATCCATGGCACCTCACACACACAGATCTAGTTATTCTTTACTGACTTAATCCTACTTCGCACAGTATATCTTAGATCTAACAAAAAAACACTATAACAACATATCAAATGACAGAGACAATCACCAACAATCACACATAACACCAAGGTATACGTGGTTCACCCTCTCTCTAGGGATACGCCCACATAACTGCACTTTATAATATATTAGATGAAAGCATACAGTTTTGTCTGCACTCTTAGCTTGCAGGTCTCTCTTTCTTTCTCTTCTTCTCACCCCTCCCTGCGCACCCAGTTGCAGGGTTGATCTTTTCACCCAGCTGAAGATCTTACAACACACACTTCTTTCACAACACAATACTTCTCTCTCAATAACAACAATAGTAACTCATCATAACATAATCGAACCTATTAGCACTCTGTAAATTTTTTCCGACTGAATAGACAAATGACAGAGGTAACTGTTTCAACCAACTTTGGAGCTGAGGCACTAGCCTGCTCAACTCAGAGAGGGCTTTCTCATGTCACTTGATATATCTATGGAAATTAGTGGCTAGATTTGGTTTGTTTTGGGGGTTTTTTATCAAATAACTGAAGAAATGAAGATGACATTTGGGCTATGGAGTCAGGAATGAAAAATGCATTGTCAAAACATGAAACTATCAAGAGGGAAAGGCTAAATGAGGCGATGAGTCTAAGTTTATATTTGAAATTTGCAAGGCATCAGAGGAAAAATAAACATATAACTGCATCAGAACATATTTAAAATGAATTCTAAATTGGTTAAGAAGAAATAGACATAGTCTAAATTGCTAAGCTAAGAGCATCACAATGATGAATTCTAGGTTTTTGTTTATCCAATTTAGACAGATGGAAGTATAAACAAAATATAAGATTACAGGAAATACATACTATGAAAGAAAACAAGACTCATATCACCGCCAATTAGAATCTTTCCATAAACAATCCAAAATCTGCTTCTGCATTTATATATTCATTCTAGCCCCAAAATTTACAAAAGTCTTCCTACACAGAGGACAGGCTCCTCTTTTCTCCATATTTTTATATTCTCGAGATAACACATATATAGGGGAATTACTTATGGAATTCAAAACGTTTAGACTTCCCCATAGTTCTAAAAATAGAGATAAGTTACAAAAAGGAATGATTTATAATAACCGTTATCCTATTTTAAAGGGACCGTTAGAAACAAGTATGTCATGTCTAGGGCCACCATCTGTCCAAAATTTGTTGGAATGTACTTGATCCTACCCGAGAATTCATTTCAGCTTGGCGATTTCTTCTTTCAAAGTGCTCAACCAAGCGAGTTGATTCTCTCCAATGCTCGTCTCAGCTCTAATTTCTGTTTTCAGTTGCTTGCTCTATTTCTTCTTCACAACCTTCTTGTATATTTTGTCCATGTGTTCATTGATGATTAGGTCCCTCATAGCAGGATTTAATATGACCCCCGACTCTGATTTAGTTGTGGGCTTTGTATGGAATTTGGTTGCTAATATCTGCACAACCCACCTTTCTTTCTCACCTATTGGTAAGATTGACACATTAGTTGAGAACCTCATTGCACTGGACACTGTTCGATGGACGTTATCCATATCTTCCGACCTTGCAGAAGCCACGATTTTGTGTCCCTTAAATTTACAGAACTCAAGAAATCGATCCATCTCAAGATTACTCCACTTATGTATGGGACGACGATTTCTAGGAGCATAATAACACCACCCATACTTGAATATTGGTAGTTATCAAGTTCCAATCATTAATCACTGACAATATTACTTGTAGACACATTGATTTAACATGCTTGGCCAATCCATTTTGAATGATTAGCCTTTGAGTTCGTTATCTGATGATGTTCCTCTGACATTTCATGGTCGTGAAGTACCCGAACGAGTAGCATGTGATGATTTGACCAACCATCGCTTTCCCCTACACGAACCATTGATTTGACGTATTAGGACACGTGACATCGAGGCTTTTGCAAAAATGGTTTTAGGCAGACCGCCTTTCACCCCGATGTATCTCTGAGGGTGCCACACGTCTACGACTGACACCATGGTGTTTTTCCCTGGCCCACCCTTGATTAGTTAAGTCCCATGCTGCTTTGTCACCTAATATGGGTCCCAACCATTTGATCTGGGTTGCCTCAACATCAACGGTCTGTAGGACTCCCTCCTTCATGCTCCCGCTATATTTGTCCATATCGCCACCATATATGACTTGAGCCTTCAAATAATGCCATGTCTCTACACTCATTTAGTCACCTGATAAATTTAAACTCAGATTTGAAGCATGATCATCATGGTGATAACAGAACCCATCCCAAGTCCTCTTGAACTTTATTATAAATTACAATGACTCTCGGACAACCTTAGGCCAAAACCTAGGTGTCAAAACCCTAAATACCAAAACCCTAGGTGTATAAAACCCTAGATCAACTTGACTCACATTTTCAGGGCTTCGCCAACCTGTCTTTCCTTCTTTCTTGCGAGGTTCTCCAAAGAATCCATTGGTTTCTTTTTGCTCTTACTGAGTTGTCCATGATCCATCTTTCTTGCTGATCTATCTTCATTGATCTCCTCATCCAACGACTTGCTTTCTTTTACTTTGCTCCATCTTTTGTTCTCTTTTGGCCACTTCGACCCAATCTCAGTCAATTTTCTTTCCACGCAGTTCATAATTCACACTTCTTCCTTAACCTTCACTTTCTTTCATGACCAAGGGACAACAGGCCCCCAACACTCACATGTGACTCGTCCTGAGGCACTTCATATCTGAACCTTCTATTTTTCTTTGTCTTCAGACTGCGTGGGGCAACCTGTGCTTTCTTCTCTGTCCCTCCCTTCTTTGTGTAGACTATCTTTTCTGTGTCTGGTACCCAATTTCAACTGCACCTGGTACCTAGAACCTTCTTCTCATGCTTTTACTAAGGGATGCGAGGCAGCTGGTTGTCATAGTATAATTTCAACCGACTCACGTTCACTAAACCTTCTTTCCACTCTCCATTCAGTGTCTTCAGCTGGGAAACTACTCCTTATGTAACATATGCGACCTCAAATGGCCCAAGCCAATGTGTTCTTAACTTCCTTGGATGCTTCATGAAATTGCTGTCATATACCAATACCAGATCTCCTTGCTTAAAGGCTTTATTCTTGTTTTGTCGTTCCTTCTATACCTGCTGATGGAATCCTACAATAAATCATTCTTCTTCTAGTTCTACCAACTGCACAAGCCTCTCTTGAACAACGCCAGTGTCATCCATATCTGTGAATTCTACAATTCTGATATTAGGAACCAAATATTCCATAGGGACAATTGCTTCTAGACCATAAACCAACTTAAAGGGAGTTTACATTGTCATCTTCTTGCAAGTAGTTCTATAGGCCCATAGCACTGCTGGTACTCTCAAATCCCAGTCATCCCTATTCACACTGAAAATATTCGTCAGCGCTGTCTCCAAGATCTTGTTGAAATATTCAACCATCCCATTCACTTATGGATGGTAGGGAGTACTCTTCTGATGGTGGAATTCAAATTCTCGAGTCAAAGATTTGATAGTCTTATTAATAAAGTGTGTACCTTGATCGCTCATCAGGGTCTTCGGGCATCCAAACCTGGTTATGATATCATCAAATATAAATATTGCAGCTGTAGTTGCACTACAATCCTTCACTTCTCTTGCTTCTACCCATCTGGTCAAATACTCTTTCATAGTGATGATGTATCTAGCTCTTGTGTGCTTTCCTAGTGGGTTAATAGGTCCCACAAAGTCAATGGCCCATTTCTCAAATTTCTGTAAGGTAATCTATGGTGCTAAAGGAATCTCATCTCTTTTGGAAGCTTTCTGAACTCTTTGGCATACATCGCAGTATCTATAGTATTCATTAACATCCTTATGTAAAGTAGGCCACCAGAGGCCAGCTCTAAGAACCTTTTGCGTTGTTTCTTTCCCTGTGTAGTGTCCTCTTGCGATGCCTTCATGTGCTTATACCAGAATCAGTGGCCTCTCTGCCTCCATAACACATCTTCTCAGGATCTCATCAGGTCCCATCTTGTATAACTGTCCAACTATAAGTGAAAAATTTGCAGCGCGAACTACCAACTGTTTCTTCTGAATGATTGTATATTTGCGAGGTGATATTCCTGTTGATAGGAACTGGACTATCTTGGAAAAGTGATCATCAACCCTTCTTATGGAAAACAACTGTACATCTGGTAGTGTATCCTCCAAACTAGTAGGTTCCTCTCCATGCTCCAACCTAGACAAGTGGTCAGGTCCCTTGTTCATTCTCCCTGGCTTAACCACTATTTCAAAATCATCTTCCTGGAATAGAAGTAACCATCTGCATATCCTTCCCCCAAACACTGGCTTGTTGACTAGGTATTTCCACGTAGAGTGATCAGTGAACAACTTAAAATTTCCTCCCAACAAGTAGTGTCGAAACTTTTGCAGCACGTACACCATGGCTAAACCTTCTCTCTCAATGGTAGCGTAGTTTATCTCAGCTATAGATAGCTTCCTGCTAGAAAAGGATAATAGATGGTCAATATATCCTTCTCCTGGTTGTGCTAACACTTCTCCTAGTGTAATAGATGAAGCATCAACATGCACATGAAATTCCTTGCTCCAATCTGGGAAAACCAGAATAGGCGCAATAACCATTTTCTGTTTCAGTGTGTCGAAGCTCTGCTGACATTCTACTGTCCATTGAAACTGGAAATATTTATTTAATAAATTCTCCATAGGTTTTGTAATCTATGCATATCCCTTAATGAACTTCCTGTAGTATCCAATATGTCCCAATGCAGTGCGTAGTTGTATGACTGAGGTAGGGGGGGTATATCAACAATAATGGAAATCTTGGACAGATCTACCAACAACCCCTGCTTACACACAATATGCCCTAGCAGTAATCCAAAGGGTGAAAACAAGATGCACTTCTTCAGGTTTAGGGAAATTTGACATTGCCTGCACTTATCTAACATGAGTCTTAAACATTCAATATGGTTTTGTAATAAGCTAAAAACAGTCCAATCATCAAAATATGCTTCCAAAAATTTGTGTAAAAACTCCTTGAATGCTTCGACCACCACCCTAGAAAACATGGCTGATGCATTCTTCAATCCAAAAGGCATCACTGTGTACTGGTAGGATCCCCATTCTGTTGCAAATGTGGTCTTATGGCGATCTTCCTTGGAAATCTTGATCTGGCGATAACTTGAAAAACCATCGTTGAAGGAGTAGACTTCATATCCTCCCACATTGTCTAACATTTCATCTATAAACGGTGTAGGGAATGGGTCACACAAACAGGCATCATTCAGATTCCTGAGATCTACATAGATCCTGATCTCTCCTATCTTCTTATCTTGTACCACCATGGGGCTAATCCATTCTGACTCTTCCACAGGTTCTATGATTCTTGCTTCCAACATCTTGTCTAGTTCAATCTTCACTTTCTACTTATACTTGGGATTCAATCTGTAGGGTCTCTGCTTAACTGGCCTGGCATCTAGCTTCAAGGCGATCTTCATCTCTCCCATGGGCCCCTTAATGCCCTTTATATCAGTGAACTTGGTTGGGAACAAGTCCTGATAATCATGCAATAGTTATGTGATCTTATCAATGGTGGAATCATCCTAGTAATCTCCAACATTATCAATCTTAGGTGCTTTCTTTGTTCCAATATTAAATTTCTTGATTTTGATTGGCTGTCCAATGAAAGGTAGTTCGACTCCCGATCCTTCTATCTCTCCGACCTTCTATTTATGCAATGTTCACATTCTTAGGGTCATCATCTTCATCAACATTGGTATTGTAACATCCTTGCAATTTCTGAAGAGGCTCAGTCCATTCATCCTCTTCTTGCTCAATAGGGAGGCTAGGTGCCTCCTCAAAGACTTTCTGTCTTACAACTTGTAGAGCTTGATCTACTGAAGAGTACTGGATTTCAAATGAAAATGTAGTTACAAATTTCTGAGTCATACCGTACCAATATGAAGTAGTGAGGCATAGTTCTGCTTGAAGATACCAATTGATAGGCGTTGTGTCCAGGGCGTTGATGAACTTATGCACCCACTGTTCTTGAGGAATTCTACTCCAGGCCTCCTCACAACCTCACACATGGTCCTTCGGACAACTTTGACATGTATATTGAACTTCACATCCTTATACTTGTTCTGAAAAATGCACTGCCATCAAAGTGCGACATTGCATCCAGTCCGCGATGTTCTTTTTATGTGTCCCCCACCATCTTGTTGGAGTTGCTTTCAAAGCCTCATCCCATGCCAACAATATCTGTTGTACTGGTACAATTTATTCAAAATATGATAAGAATGTTTCTAAATTATTAAACCATCAAATGTGGGCAGATTGCTTACTTCTGTGCCAATCCAATGAACTTCTCTGGTCAATCTAGCACACCTCCGCGCAGAGACTTCATACATTTTGTTCTACCAATTCTCCAGTGCTTCTTTTGAGTCCAATGAGCATTTGCTATCACTTCTCCATATTAAATTCCCATATGCTGCAGGGTTAATGTAATTCTGCTGTCTCACTACCAATTTATATATATTCTCTATCTCATATGTGTGGTCTTCTTCTCTGATGGGTTCTGTGTATATTCAACCTTCATGAGGATCCAAAGTTGAAATGACCCTAAGGCCATCACCTTCAAACGTCATTCTTCTTTTCTTTAAGTTAACAACAGTGGAATTGTTGAAAGCCCAATCAATTCCTAACAATGCAGGATAAGGACAACTATCATCAACTATCTCAATCATCTCAAAGTCCAAAAATGTTCTTACCCCGTCGATGTCCACATGGACATGATCTAATCTCCCAAAGGGGCTTACTAGCTGCTGATTAGCCATCCTAAGCCTGATAGGGGAGTAAATTAACTTAGGTTTTCCCATCAGTTCCCAGGTCTGCTTCGTCATAAAATTGACTTCTAATCCTAAGTTGAGGACCACATAATCTATGTCATAATCTCCAATCTATGCATTAAGGTGTAGTTCCTTATTCATCCTTCTCTTTTTGGATACTTGATGTACTGATCTATTCAACAGAGTGTCTACCTTCTCTGGTTCATACTGTCAGATCAAGTGTTGTAGTTCTTGTATGGATCTTTCATCCTCAATCAAATCAATGAATGTATACAAGAAACTGACAAGCTTTCTTACCTCTTTTCCTTCTCCCGGTGATGCAGACTATTCGAATGCCAAAGGAATCCTACATTCTCTCACTTATGGTTGTGCCTTTGATGAAGAAGCCTGATTTCCTCCAAATTCTCTTCTTGCCTCTTCAAATATCTTATTTTCTTTCCTCGGATCAAACTTTGGTGTCTTCTCTGCAGTTATTCTGACCCCTGATTCATCTGTAGTATTTTCTGGAGTCATCCTTTATTCTCCTATAGCAGTGCCTCCTCTAGTGATAACATCGACTCTAGGATCCAATCCGTGAGGTTCTACTGAAATTAATTGTACTTGTGGGTTTCCTCCTCGTCTCTTCTGAAGTTTGGCTAACAATGCAGGAAAATCTTCGATGACATGTTCAAATGAGTTGCAATAGCTGGAAGTGGTACAAGGATTCTGACAGTCCCTTGCCAAATTTCCCAGCTATGCGCAGTTATAACAAATGATTTTACCTCGACCTCAAACCATACCTCCTCCTTGTCCTCTTCCTCTAAATCCACCGCGAGGGTTGAAGTTTTCTCTTCTCGGGGAGTTAAATTGCGTATTATTTTCTTCTTTCCATACTTCGCTTTGAATTCTATATGTGTCTCTTGATCTTTCATGCAAGAGGTCATAAGCCCTACAATCTTTCTCATCATGCCCCACATATTTACAGAATGTGAAGTAAAGGTTGGTAGGTGTCTGGACATATTTTTTCATGTAATAACATTCACCATGGTGATGTCGATTTCTACATACCTCACACCAAGGTAGAGTAACCTACTTCAAATGTCTCAGATCTCCTGAAGCCAAGTACTCATGAAATAGAGGACAATGGTCCTTGTCATGGCCCTCCGATTTGCATCTGATACACCAAATATATTCTCTTTTATCTTTTCCCGTATCCTTTTTCATATCTTCAACCTGCAGTGATAAGATAGTTAGATGACTCAAAATTTGACTCATACCCGAGCTGGACTCTCCCATAGGGGTTGATTCTAGTTTCATGGTGATATCTAACACCTCATCTTGTGAAGCGATCTTTTGTTGCATTAGAGGGAATTTGATGTGTGGTAAGAGCGCAAGAATGAACCATTATTTATTCTATTCGTTTGGAATCTGAAAACTCAAATGACCTGTGAGGGTTTTAAACCTTTGATCAAACTCCCAAATAGGTTCAACTACTCTCTGCTTGATTTATTTCATCTCTGTAATGCACTGTGACTCCGACTTGGGTTTCTTGAATTCAAAAATCAACGCAATCTTGATCTCTTTCAGCGGTTTCTGCAACTCCTTGGATGAACTTCATGTACCAACTCAGTGCATGGTCTCTCAGAGTAGTACTAAAACGATCTCTTTTAACAACTTTGTTAATGACATTTTTAATACTCCATACAACTTCGCATAAGAACCAATGTTGATCAGGATCTTCAGATCCATCTCCCCTAAAGGTGGGTAACCTCATCTCATCTTCCATAGATCTTCCTAGGGTTCCTGACTAAGTATGCACTAAACTACTTGTACCAGTTCTATGAGTGCTCTGATAACTTAGGTTACTCTGGTGTTGTGGGGTATTCTACCCTACAGACTAATAAGTTAGAGCTCAAAACTTATACGCAGATCATGACCCTTAAGATTTAACTTTTAACCTTCTACCCGAAATCTCAACCCCTTTTCTCAGGCAAACATGGGAAGAATAAACCAACCTTTTTCCGATGGTTGAAGTAGATCCTCCGTTGAGTTGTTATCTCCTTGCTGCTATTGCTCCTTCCACAAAGCTTCCTGTAATCAAGACAATACTATGCATGCATGCTACTGATCTACTAGGGGGTTAGAGATAAAACATAAATCAAATAACGTAGATGAGACTCATGTATTCGGGACGATAAAACTATCCTTTCATTAACTTCAATATGAACCAACTTACAATGATTTCTGAGGCCGGTCACCGTTCCACGATCCTGATCCTGGGCTCTTCCTCTTCTTTTTGTCCTCCAACTGCTGCTTCTTGAGTTTCTCCTAAAGCTTGAGGCAAGGCTATAGGGTTGGGACAAAACTGGCTTGGCAATTTGGCAGAGTTTCTTTGCTATGATTTTCCTCCTTTGAATAGTACCCCTACCCCTCCTTTTATAGGCTAGAAGCAGATAGGGTTTTTGGCGAACTCTCGGCCATGCATGGCTCGGAGTTCCAGTTAACTGACAAAAAGCCTCGTGTCCCGGCGGAAACTTTCCTGATTTTTTGCTTTGTTATGTACCCGCGGGCTGTTTTGGGTTAGCCCGCGGATGCCCGCGTGCAGTATAAGGACAACAAGCGGTTGCCCGCACCCAGTGAAAGGTTAGGGCGCGGGTTCTTTGATTTAAGTGGTTTTTTGAGGAATTGCTCAGCATGGCTTT
>JASDQU010188730.1:0-12558 GCA_032191745.1 Picea mariana | reverse complement strand
TTGTATTTACTTTTAATTTTGTTTGATAATTATGACATTTTGTGTTTATTTTTAATTTTTATTTGGTAATTATGATGTAGAGGTTATGTTGCCAAGGTTGATGATATTAATGTTCCCAACATGTATCTCAATCTATAACTTCTAGCTATACATCTCAATCTATATCTCTCATATAAATAGAGAATTGAAACACTCAAGCAATTGCTCGAAAACTCATGAACCTTTTCAACATCTAATTTATTTTTATTTAAATAAAAAATGTAATTTAATTTTATATAAATAAAAAATGTAATGTTTTATACACTAAATAATAGATATTGAAAATGCATTCATATATCTCATATACATAGAGAATTGAAACACTCAAGCAGTTGTTCAGAAACTCATGAGCCTTCTCGATATCTAATTTAAGTTTATATAAATAGAAATGCATTTGAATCTGATAATGGTATAAAGTTGATAAATTTACCTACAATTTTATGTTTCTTGCATTATGAAAATAGAGTCAGAACTTACGTTCCCTTCATTCATGCTAACACTTTTTTCACCTTCTATCTTAAAATTGCGCACCCAAATCAATCTCATGTTATGCAACAATATTGAAAATATTGAACTTAGTGAATTTGAAACGTTAACACATGCATTTGAAGGGTAGTATAAGTTAGCTCATAAATATTATTTTGCCAACTAAATTAATAATTATAGATGAAGAACTTTTGAACTAAATTAAAACTTCAATTGTATTTGAAAAAATAAATATTCTCATCGATCCTAGTCATAGTTGATTGACTAAATTCTATATTAGTTGAGACTTTTGGCTCTAAATTATTATGGAGTATTTGTAATTGTCTCTCCATCACTTTCACGTGGCATGCATGCAATAGATGCATCTCTAGGCAATGTATGCATGGATTAGTGTTATTGCAACAACCGACGAGAACCCTGCCAACAACTTCATGATGGTAAACCCTGGAGGAACTCAACCGTGATGCGCTCTTCCTATGATACCCTTACCTTGGTTGTCGTAGTAGCTCTGCTACCCTTACCATAGTTGTCTTAGTAGCTTCTCTTTCCATCTTGGCCATGACCTAGCCTTCTAGCTCAATATCATAATAAAGTGTATGTTTGAAACCACCTATCCTTCAGTAGCTAAGTACCCAGATTCAATACATAGATATCGCAAAACACAAGTATACATTTCTATACCCAACCCATGCCATAGGAAATAACTCTGACATCTTGAGCCAACCAGGTTGGTGGCTTGTTTCTATTATGTCCAACAAATTCAGGATCTAAATCTGGGTCTAAAGAGCGAGGAGTGTCAGGATGAAACAAGATGTGGAGTTGGGTCAAGACGAGAGTTCGTTTAAAGGTTGAGGTTTCTCTTTACATTAGGACATAGATTGTTTGAAATTTTATTGTATTTCAAAGATATTTGTATTTAGTGATATCTCCAGCTGAGACAAAAATATATTTGTTTGATGAGATTTTTGGTACAAAATTTGATGAAGCTTTTAATTCAGAATCATTTCTTAAGCTTTTAGTGAAAAATCTCTTAAAGATTTTAATTCAAATTCATTTCTTGGGCTTTTAGTGAGCTTTTTAGTGCAAAATTTCTTAAAGCTTTTAATCGAGAAAAAATGACTTTATAGAACATCTAGATTATATTAATTTCTTGTCGTGTACAAAATTTATTTAAGTGTTTAATCCAAAACATGTTCATAAAACATAGTAAATAACTAATGACAACTAGAAGTGAAGTGTTTTACCACTTTGTCATGTGGGGATTTATAATATTGGCTTTGTGACAAATAGATATGCCACTTGTCTAAATATGCCCACAGTATATTTTTATTCTCTTCCTTCAAAACCCTCATTATTTGTTTCACATTCTTTCTCACTTCTCTCCTTCATCCAGGAAGAGGCCTTTGTTGTGGTTGTGGATGGTTAGAGAGTTGAACTAACGCTAGAAGGATGTTGGACCAAGCCGCAACAAGAGGACATAGCAGGAGGAGAAGGGATTCAACGATTCAATATAAAAGAAGGCACAACCCATTGAAGTGCAATCTTAAATGACTATATCATACCACGAGCCCTCACCTTTTTTCTCTTTCAAGAGTAAGTAAATAACACAAACAATTGATTATTTACCTTTTTGCAGTATGATTATTTACCATTGTGGTTGGAGACTATGCTTGGCTCTACCTTGCTTCCGCTAAGTGAAACTACACCCTCCATTCATAAGATCCCTAGACCAACTACAAGATTCCTTCCCTAGCTACAGTCTTCCATAAATATTGAATGAATCTCGAAGAGGAATGCCACTCCTAGTTGTAGCCCTCTACTTCCCTCTACTAATATGAATAGAGGATGAACATAGGATCAAGTAGAACCTTTCCTCAAACTGAACATGTACCACCACTAGAGTTAGGTAGGCCAAGCTTTAGAGAATTCAATCCAATTCCCCTTCTTTGACACATTAGTATTTGTTGTTATGTAACACAAACAATACAGAAAATGGCCAAAGAAAAATAGGGTCTTTGCATGAATTATGTTTGATGCAAGTATAATTGTAGAATGAAATAGGGTCTAAATAGGGTCCTTGCTTGAATTATGTTTGATGCAGGTAGCACCAAATAATTAAGGCTCTGGACCCTTTCTCGACTACTCAAGTTCCAGTGTTCGAGATGGCTTACCAAGTTAATAGCTTATTCAAGAGTCAGGTTCATATGTTTGTAATTTACCCAACAATTGAGAATTAAATCAGGCATCGAGCAAGTGGTGGAGAATCAAGGGATGGCTCCATGCAGCCTGTCCCGTGAACTGTTAGGTGGACCTCCCTTCCCTATCAATAAAGGATGGCAGTGCCTAGATTAGGATGGTGTTGGGGTCTTAACTATGCTATGAGCAGTGGTAGGAACACTTGCAACCATGTTGAAAGGTGTTAAATATATGCAAGTCATTTAATAAAATGAGTAGGTGTCAAATTTTATAATTTTATATTTTTAAATGAATTTAAAACTCTGGGGGAAATTATGTCCCATCAATGAATGAAAAATTTGATTTCAAAATTTTAAAAATTTCACAAATAATTTTGTTTTGTAAAAAAAAAGTTAAATTAATTATATATTTTATAATACCTTGGTAATGGTTGGTAAATGTTTTGTAAAACGGACTCAATATTATCATTTTGAGGGTCACTAAGCATTGGAACCAAACGATTACTATAGTAATGCGTGCGTTGGTAGGTACTAATAACTTATCCATGATTATATGTTAGATAGTGGATTCTTGTTTTCGGTTTTATTTATTATTATTTATAAACATTAGTTTAGTTTAATTAAAGATTTAATTAATTAATTTCTTAAAATATTATTTTTCTATGTTTTAGAAAGAGCATAAAATAATTTTAAAAAGAAAACATAAATATGGTGTAAGTTAGAATTTGACATCCACTTTACACAAGTTGAGGTAATTTTTTAAATTGGTTTTATATAATTTTATTTGTTAGTGGTAAGGTAATTGAATGCCAAAATTATTCTGAATCGTGCAATATATTATTTTTTTTTTTAACCATGGGAACAATAACCTCCCAAGAGTATACCCAACAGCCCGTAAGATAGATATACTAATAACTTGTGACTCAACAGGGGCCGAGGCGTCCCAAGGCCCACCGACAATGAACCTTTATCCCAAAGGCCGCCTACCCTTCTAGCCTTGTCACAACAGGCCAATATGAGCATCCCTACCCCCCGTCGGTTTTGAACCTGTGACCTCCTCGAAGATAACACATGTTCTTAACCATTGGGCCCACTCAGGTGCTCCTTGATAGAATCATGCAATAGATTTTATTATGAAGTATCTTTATTGGTTTTGCACAGAAAAGAAGTTGAATAGAGTTCCTGAGGATGACCTATAGAAATGTCCCTGAATGAATTACAAGAAGAAAATAGTAAAGGTGTTAAGGTAAATAAAAGAAAATGGCATGTTGGTGGTGATATGGATATTTGACTCACCCCATACTTGGATAGTCATTAGCAATTGCATGCCATTTATCGTTTAAGTATTTCATATTGGCTTATGAACATTTTATGTAATTACCATATCTAAGTAAACCTTGGCTTTAAAAAAGCAGGTAATAGTTAGTTATCTATTGGAAAGTCTTTGAAAATTACCATGTTATTATATTTATAAGGGTTCCTTTACATATCTATGTTGTACATGAAAACACTACTTATGAGTGCAAATGAATCTTTGTTTGTTGTTGTGTTTAGAATAGGATAGAGACCAATAATTGTTTAGTGTTTTAAATCTAATTGATTAATGTCATTAAGTTAAATTGTTTTCATTTTGAACATATCCATACAAGGTTTAATGGCTCTTTTCTAAAAGCATGGGGTTCACTATGATCAATCATTGTAGCAGGCTTATGGATCTACAAGCAATTTTTTTGCAAACAAGGTCATGGAAGTGATCAACCCAGAAGATTACTATGTATGGGTCCATGATTACCATCTCATGGTGTTGCTCACTTTCCTTGTGTAGTGATTTCCCAAGGCCAAGATTTCATCTAAGATTTACCCCAGTTAGACATGAGATTCTCAAAGTTCTTCATAACTCAGATTTGATAGGTTTACATACCCTTGATTATGCAAGCCATTTCCTCTCCTATTACATGATGTTGGGTCTTGAATATGAATCTAAGAGAGGATATATTGGGTTAGATTACAATGGTCGTACTATGGGTATCAATATTATGCCCATGATAATACACATGGGTCAATTAGAATATGTGTTGAATATTGTTGATATAGAGTAGACAGTTAGGGAGCTAAGTGACCAATTCAAGAAAATAAGTTATTGTTGGGCGCAGATGAAATGGATATTTTTAAAGGCATCCTATTGAAATTTTGGCCATGGAGCAGCTACTTAAGATCCATAATTAGTGGAGAGGTTGTAACATCCCCACTATAATCCCCAGTTTAATTAATGCTTAATGTAGATATAATGTGTGGCCACAACCAAAGCGATGTAATATGTGAATTGTATTTCTATGTTTTAATAATAAAATGTGATTCCATTTTCTAAGGGGACATGGACAAAGATGGGGGTTGAATTAATCCACAAGAGAGGGGAGGGTCTAAAGAGAATGGCCAAGAAGGGGTTCAAGGGGGATTTACCCATGTGTATTAATTCAACGCATTTTCCCTAAAATTGATATTTGTATATGAACCTTCCCAAAGCCAATCATTGAATACATGTAAGAGGGTGGGTGTGAGTGGTCACATCCCAAAGTTATTGGGCACATGGGGGTTGAGTACAATCAGCTTGGGGAAGAGTGTGAGTCAAGGAAGGCAAGCCAAAAAGAGGAAATTTATATGGGTTGGGAGAGAAATTTTAGGGAGTCAAGTTTTTGTGCATGAGTAAGTAGAGAGAAAAGAAAGAGAGCTTGGAGCTGGTGCATCCATGGAGGGCGAATTCTAGAGCATGTTGGAGCGTATTTGGAGAGAATTGGAGCTAGAAAATTGAAGAGTCAGGTTGTTGGTATTTCTTCCTAGAAACAAATTCCCTTGAGTTCCCAACTGAGAGATTCTTGGTTACTTGTACCAGAATAACGTTGATAAACGAATGGGACACCCGAGGAACTGAGATCAATGAAGGGGTACATTCTTTGGGTTGGGCAGGTCAAGAGGATGAGAGTTGGTGAAAAATAGGGATAGTTGTAGGAGAATACCAGTGGGTTGTGAAAATTTTGAGCTGTGAGTGGACAGTGAGAGACCACCCTCTTTTGTGGATTACTAGCCTCAGCTCGGGGGTGACTGGTTGTTGAGATTTGGAACAGTCAGTCTATGGTTGGGTGGAACATTTGTCCCAAGCAGTTGGTTGCACAACAAAATTAAAAGATAAGTGTCTTATTTTGTTGTCGTGTTATTTCATGAGTTTATTTGTTGTGCATGAACTTTGTCTATTTAAGAATGATCTATAGGGTGTTGTGTGAATTATTAAGTTGCATTCATGTTATTTTGGTATGTTGTAGATGCTTCAATTTAATGGTAACATTCAACAGTTAAATATGTATGTAGTTTGTAGTTGTAAGCTAGATGAATTTAATTAGTTAGCAGAATTTCGTTTTTATGAGTTTTCGCACCGTAATGTCCCTCGGTTGGGCTGGGGGGCATTACAGGGGCAAGGTAGTTTTGGTGCATATTGCTAATCCTACAAGGAGTAGGGGTAAAGATGTGGAGGATGTGCAAGTTGAGACACATTCTACAACCAAAAGAATGAACATGACTTTTGGATGCTCGAGCTATGAGTCAGTTGTATTTGATAGATATGCATGTTCCATTCTATGAAAGAATTGCATTCTACACTATTGTAGAATGTGTTGTGGTCATTGTAGTTAGGGATGGAATGAATCTCATGCATTATGAATACATTGTTTCTGGGCAGGGGAGCACCAAACTAGATGAAACATTAGCACTGAGTCCTAATGCTCCAAAAAAGAGCATGTTGGTGGTGTTTGTGTTTATTGGGATCTCCCAATCTCTAAGAGGTGCTATCAGGATAAATCCTTGGAACATTGATGTTGTAACGAAGGCCATGAACACAATCATTTCCATGCCTAAGGTTGAAGCTCAATTAAAACATGAAAAAACATTGCAGGTATGTTAGTACTAATATAAATGTGGGATCATGGGCACATAGTTTCACACATGATATGGAGAGATCGTGTACTGCCTTGAATTCCTTGAACTTACCAAATACTTAACCTTTTGACCTCAAGAAGTAAATCCAAGTTTTGTGTGAGTAATCATCAATAAAAGATACATAATATATGTACCCGCTGAGTGATGGTGCCGCCATCGGTCTGCATACGTCCGAGTGTACAATATCCAAGACTCCTTTAGCTCTGTTATCACTGCTTGGAAAGGGGTTCTTCACATTCTTGCCTTGTTCACAACCTTTGCACACACCATCTGGATTCACTTGAATCTATGGTAGTCTTGTTACCATCTTTCTCAAGATTGGTAAAGCTTTGTAGTGTAGATGGGAAAATCTCCTATGCCATAGCTCACTTAAATTCACAATGTCGTGAATCAATGTTGAATCTGAGCGTCCCTTTAAGTTATACAATCCTCCTTCTTGGAAACCGATAAAAACTACATCATCAAACATATTTGAGATATATTATCACATATCTGCAAACCTTCCTTAACTTTAACAACAAGAGACCATCATTTTCATCAAACGTTTCTTTAGTCTCACAAGACTAGTTTTGGATTAGTCAACAACCCTAACTTGAAATAATCATAACTTTGTACCTGTAATGAATAAATATCTGAAACTGATACCCAATGGTATTTAGTGTGTTTTATGCAATTCCTCCAGGTTTCACTACTTGGAACCTCTCAGAAAAGGAGTTATGGCAAAAATGGCACACCTTGCTGAATTCTGGTTTATTCTAGAGAGTGACCTTGTAGAGCGTGCCCCGCACGAAATATTTGTTGAATTGATATGAAACTATTACACAGCATACTAAAGACTGTACTCTAACCAACACATTTTTTCTTACTGAATTTGGATCTGTTATGAAGAAGTTATGACGTTTTTACCCGAAACACCTGTTTTTGACTAGTTTCGGGACTAGCCACTAACCCTATTTTCCACGGAGTGTAACTCCAAAAATACAATGACCCACAAGTTGAATTTTTTACCATAGATACTTGGATATGTTTTCTCAATGGAATAGAAATTTCACGGTCTGAATCATTATAGAAAAAAATCTATTGCGAAAATGGTGAGATGACCTAAAAAAAAACATACCTTAGAAAGCATCATCAAAAGAATTTATCCTTCCTTGAATTCCAGCCTTCTTTTCTTCACTTTCCTCAGAAATTCAGCTTAGATATCCTTTGGTTACCTCAGACACCTATAGGTATTCAATATTCTCAAGTGTGTCTTAAATGAGAGAGTCTTGCCTCTTATTTATACTCTCCAAGTAACTTCCTTAAAAATATCTTCTAGGTCACTTTGCCCACTTTCCTTATTTTAGGGTTAACCCACTTCTAATTTCTCCATTTAATTTATTATCGAATTAATTTATTTTGTATTCACTTTGAATTATAGTACACTCATCACTTCACTTTATTATTTACCTTTTAAAATCTCTTAAACCACTTTGACTACTTTGACCTTTTGGGGCTTCTAGATGACATATGAGGGTCCTCCAACCTCGTAAGGCCATACCTCTCAAACCGTGAGGAGTTATGTGACGTTCCACATACCACCAGAAACGGAATGACATGTACTATCCATATAGAATAGTATTACCTGAAAATATATCAAAACTCATACCGTTATCCATCAAACAAACTTGGGTCCATTACCTCTCAAACCGTGAAGAGTTATGTGACGTTCCACATACCACTGGAAATGGAATGACAAGTACTATGCATATAGAATAGTTTCACTGACAAATTCATTGGCGTTCATCTCATTATTCCACAAATAAGCATGGGTTATCTAACCATACTTCTAGGATAACTCAATCTGCAAAGTGTCTTCTCGTCGGGGCTTTCACCATAAGGGAACCACTTTGGAGTTCATTCATTTCTACTTATTATCAACCATGGCAAGACAATAACGAGTCATATTTACATCAAACAATCTTGGGTCCATTACCCAACCTTTGTGCTACGGAGCTTTCTTCAAGGGTTGACATCAATGACAACCAACCTTAATCAACAAATCTAGTTTGGATAGTCAAATCAACAGAGGAGTACAACTAATTGAAGTAACTAAATTAGATAAAAATAAGAGGTATTCCCCATCATAATTCTTTTATCATTTATGTTACTTATGCATCCTGAACTACTTCACCGCCGACTGGAGGATCTGCTGGATATGGTCTTGATTTGGAACTGGAAAACCTCCTTCCAGTTCGACCTTTGGTCTTGATTAGGAACTGGAAAACCTCCTTACCTGTACCAGTTCGACCTTTGGCCAATGTCGCCAGTGTCAGTGTGGACTTCATCACTTCCTTACCAAGGGTTCGAGCTACACAAGCATAATTACGGTGGTGGATAGATTTTCCAAGTTTGACCTTGCCTCAATTGGCTTCACTTGCCTTTCCCGATCGAATGGAAGGGACTTTGGGCCACCCGGCCAGTAAATAAACCCTAAATTGACATATGAAGTCTAAAGACCATCGGGAGAGGAATATCGTTTATGGTTAAACTGGTAAATTATGAAACTGTTAAGATAGATGAATTGTGTTGTGATTCTAAAATTGAAATTGAAATTGTTGCTGTACAAGTTTGCACAGAAAGGGAAAAAATAGATTTTTTTTTCATTACAATAAAATATTCGAAACAGCATCTAAATTTTACCAAAGAAAATATTTTTGATATTCATAACCATTCCAAATATATATAGTATATATAGAATGTCCACTAACAGAGATTTAGCAGAGAAAAAGCCATAAAACATCCATATTAACTTTTATCTTTTCAGCCGAGACATATTTATATGTAAATTTCTTTTCTTTTATTTAAATTATGACACCAAACAATACAGCCTACAGATTACACAGTAGTTGAATCACTTTTCCCAAACCTCTTTCCAGTTTCTCTAAAATATTTCTTCAGTGAATAGAACGAGCAAAGGATGTGGCACTACAACATGAAACACTATCTCATCGGTTGCTACATACAAATAGCATCATCCTCGTATCTTAACCATCATCAATATCAAGTATTGAAACTGAACTTCTCGAAGTCGCGAGGGCCTGGAAAAGTTGGGCTAAGATATCAGAGCTCCGAAGAATAAGAACGAATGAATTTCTTCTAATGTTGTGCCCACTTAATACATTTTGAATCTTCCCAACATTTGTTGGGCTTCATGTGATTGCCCCTGACCGGACGATTCAGCGTCTCCAAATAGATAAGAAAAACACTCAGATACGAGGCATTAATATGACAGTGGGGGCATTCACTACAAGCAAGAGAGGTTGGATCCAAGAGGGAAGTAAGAGGTGGGTATTGGAGCTTTCTTGCTCTTTGCGCCCTTCTCTTTCCTCTCATCAGACATGTGTCTTATTTCTTCATGTGTCTATATGCATGGAAAATGCATAGCAGATATCATGGCAATGCAATGGCTATGCATGGAAAATGCAGAGCAGATATCGTGGTAGTAAAATCTTATGGAGATAATCAGCATTGAATATTTTATAAATGCCAATTTAATGAGCATTGATATTATGTCAGTAAAACCTTATCAAGATAATCACCATTGAATGTTTTTTAAATGCCAATTTAATGAGCATTGATATTATTCCAGCTTCCCCGTCACTTGTGCAAATTCCACCAAAAAAATTGTTAAAAAGATGTTATGCTCTGGTCCCACTATTGAATACCATGGTCACGCCCATTAATGTTTCTCAGATAATAACCAAATGCTTGTGCCAATACATCAAGTGACACAGCCCTTTATTAAACCTAGCACTGTATTGCAAGGTTTCTTTCATGATACTCAATTAATATTTATTAGATTGCATCTTTCTGATTGTTCACTGCAGGTTGTCAATTTGTTTATTGGACAATGCTTTGGTTTAAATTGGTAGCTCTACCATTTCTCTGCTTGCGCTGGTCATTTCTATCCATAGTTGTTTGTGGGTGCATTTTATTGAACCACAATGTCCTCTCATCTATTAATTGAATTTAACCATTATGTAGGTTTTACCACTTCTCGAGATTACTGTAGAATTCTTGTGGACACAGCATCTTTGTTTGTCCTTACTTGAACAAAATCTATTTTCGCAGATGAAAATAGATAGTCAAAAATTGTATGCCAGTATTATGGCAGTTAGGTTGTTTGTTTATATCCACAAGGTTAGAGTTGAGAGTAACTTGAGACTCCTGCAAGAGGCAAAATGGTGTTTATTCAAGATGATGATTAAGTAGGAAACCAATTTGTGTAACTTGTGTTGCAACATTGTAGTTCCATATATATGTATGTATGTATCATAAATATTATGTCTTAATTTCCCATAAAATTATTTTTATACATTCATCTTACATACTCATACTACCAATCAACAAATTTCAAAGTATTATATATTTTAGTTTAGCTTTTGCCTTGATTGTTGCTTATCTTTATTCTTGACTATGAGATCTCAACAAGAATTATAGGTCATTGGATTCTGGTTGTCTCTTTGCTTTGGTTGAATTTACATACCAGATTTTTCATCAATTTATGTTTGATGATCATGGTGATTCATTTTGTTACCCAATTTTGTAGCTTGTTTATTACCTCAACCTAGTGCCAAAGTCCCATGAGATCCATAGCTCTATCGGCTTGCTACTCTTTGTTTTTCAAATATTGAAAGATAAAAATGTATTACAACAATGCAATGACCTGGCAGTTCAATATGAGTTTAAGACATTGCAAAATATCTATGTTCAGATTGAAAAATCAACTTAAAAGTTCGACTTAACTGACAACACACTTAACAGACAAAGTAGCCTTTTATCACATTACATAAATTCTTAGTTGCTATATTCTAATTCCAACAAAAACCATGGAATCTGATTATCTCAACTAGTATTTTGCAGTAAAAAGACCAGTCTCATGAATATATCAAAACTGAAAATAAATTATTCAAATTATTATAGAAGTTGAAAAATAACTTAGGGCTAAGGCTATCTTGAGAAAGTGATTTGATTTTGTTTTTCTATTATTAAATCATTTCTTAATTGTGACAAATCCTTCAAAATAGCTTATTGAGTCCCAGCATGTCAGCCAGAGAATTGTAGGAGGAGAATGATGTAAACTATAGTAGAATATTGATAAGAGAATAGTAGGAGGAGAATGATGTAAACTATATTAGGAGGAGAATTGTGTAAACTATAGTAGGATACTGATAAATTGTACCTAGGCAGAGCAGTGAACTTTACCTTACACTTAATGTACCTCCTATATCTTCATTAAATTTGCATATCCGAATGCATTTAACCTTGCATTTTTTATAGTTTAGTTTCAAATTTTAGAGTAGATGTACTTCTTAAACATTACATTGTTTTCATATTAATAAAAAAAATCATCTTCTTTTTGTTATAAATAAATAAAATTATAATATACAAAAAAATACAAAAAATACAATATAAAATAAATACAAAAATGACCCCGCCTTAATTTTGAATCATGAATAGTGAATGAAAAGATGTTTTTCCTCTCATAATCCATTGATAATATAAATGTATTATAATTTACAAATAATCTTATTATGAGAATAATATTATATAATACATATTCATTCAAACAAGATATGTGCTTTAATTTTATTTAAATGTTAATATTTATTAAAAAAACAAAATTTATGGTATCATAAGAAAAAAAAAAATGAAATAATACATATTCATTCAAACAAGATATGTGATTTAATTTTATGTTTTGTGCTTAGACTAGTGCACCTTGCTGAAGAGAATTCTAACTAGGCACCTATGGGCACATAACTATTTTTTACTCTCTCTCAATTATTTTAAAATCGGTCAAAAATGG
>JASDQU010188729.1:3146-20374 GCA_032191745.1 Picea mariana | reverse complement strand
ATATAAGTTATATATTTTTTATATATAAAACCTATTGTTTGAATATATTTGCCAATGAGATTTGGGTTAGGCTTGTAGGGGGGTTGTGATGTTGGGGATCGCTCTAGCCTCCCCGTGGGCATGGACCAGGTCCCATGACCGTCCACAGGACCTGATCCAAATCCGTGGGAAATTTGGTGCGATAATCGATATCGCGCCACCCCCCTCGTGAGCCTGACCCAAATCCTGTGGGCACCCATGGGACCTGGGCCAAGCCTACGGAGAGACTAGAATGATGCTCGGCATCACACCAACCCTGCCAATGGGCCTAGCCAAGATCCTAAGTCCTATTGATAGATATATTCAAATGATACACTTTATATATATATAAACATATAAATTATATATTATATATATATAACATATAAATTATATGTTTTATATATATAAAACATATAACATATATGTTTTATATATGAAAGATATATGTTATATGTTTTTATATATGAAACATATATGTTTGAATTTTTTATATACATTAATGAATTTGTTTTTGTTAAATTTATTTATTTTTTAATTTTTTATATAAATTTCAAATTTTTTTTGGGTAATTTTTCGTGTGTTTTAACTAATTTTAACATTTTGATTTTAGGATTTTTAATTTGAGGTTTTTTTATATATTTTTTAAAAATGTTTGGGTTTTTTCTATCTTTAATGTGTTTTTGGACTATAATGTTTATATATATATATTAATTGTTTCTCATTTTCTCTTACTTCAGATATATACATTTTTTATTTTATGGTTTTTTTCCCCTTTAATTTTTTTGGTTTTTCTTCAATGGTATTTTTAATATAAAATTGTTTCTAAAATGTTTTTTTGGTTTTTATTTTTTATTTTTTTTAGTTTTTAATCGATCCAAAAGAAGTGAATTATATCTTTTTAGTAAATATTTAAAATTAGTGTTATTTAAATACTTTTATGTATTGAAGTAAAGGTAAAACAATGTGTTGAAAATGATATTTTCCACTATATTTAAAAAGTATGGAACCATAACTTAATTAAGGACACATAATTATATGAAAAATATTAATTTAAATAAAATAAATGGTGTTCAACATTTTTAACATTGGACGGAGCATGGAAATATGATTAAAAACACCATTGAATAAAAATAAAAATAAAAATCGAAAAATAGAAAAGTTTGAAAATAGATGAAAAAACACCATTGAGAAAAAAAAATAAAAATAATAATTTAACAATTTGAAAATAGATGGAAAAACAAGCATTTAAAAAAAAAAAAGTTGAAACCTTGTGTATCAGAAAATTTAAAATATCAAAAACCCACGTAAAAGCAGAGTGGAGTGCTACCGGTAATACAATTTTTAAAAACGGGGTAAAAAACTTGACCCCCAAAAAAACGAGAACTCTGTAGAGTTCTCATTAAGTTGGTAACTATGTTATAACCCTTAATGAANATTTTAATTCTTTCTGTTTTCTTATTTTTTTTTAGTTTTTAATCGATCCAAAAGAAGTGAATTATATTTTTTTGGTAAATATTTAAAAATAGAGTTATTTAACTACTTCTATGTATTGAAGTAAATGTAAAACAATGTGTTAAAAATGATATTTTCCACTATATTTAAAAAGTATGGAACCATAACTTAATTAAAGACACATAATTATATGAAAAATATTAATTTAAATAAAATAAATGGTGTACAACATTTTTAACATTGGATGAGCATGGAAATATGATTAAAAACACCATTGAATAAAAATAAAAAAACAGAAAAATAGAAAAGTTTGAAAATATATGAAAAAACACCATTGATAAAAAAATAAAAAAATAAAAAAATTTAACAATTTGAAAATAAATGGAAAAACAAGCATTTAAAATCAAAAAAGTCGAAATCTTATGTATCAGAAAATTTAAAATATCAAAAAACCACGTAAAAAGAGAGGGGGGTGCTACCGGTAGCACCATTTTTAAAAACGAGGTAAAAAACTTGACCCCCCAAAAAATGAGAACTCCGTAGAGTTCTCATTAAGTTGGTAACTATGTTATAACCCTTAATGAAATTTCTATAGTATCTAATGTGCTCCAATGTAGTGTACAACTGTCTGACCGAAGCAGGGGGAGATAGATCAACAATGATGGCAATGTTGGAAGGATCCACCAACAATCCCTGCTTACACACATTATGCCCTAGCAACACTCCAAAGGGTGAAAAGAAAATACATCTTTTTAAATTCAGGGCAATTTGACATTGCCTACATTTATCTCACATTAATCTTAAACATTCAATATGTTCTTTTAGTAAGCTAAAGACAACCCAATAATCAAAATAAGCTTCTAGGAACTTGTTAAAGAAGTCCTTAAATTCTTAGACCACCATCCTGGAAAAGATGGCTGGTGCATTCTTCAAGCCAAAGTGCATCATTGTGTACTGAAAAGAACCCCATTCTGTCACAAATGTGGTCTTGTGTCAGTCTTCCTTAGCAATTTTGATATGATGATAACCTAAGAATCCATCTGTGAATGAGTAGACCTCCTATCCTCCTACATTATCTAGAACTTGATCAGTAAAGTGTGTAGGGAATGGATCATATAGACATGCATCATTCGACTTCCTTAGATCTACACAAATCTTGATTTCTCATGTCTTCTTATCTTGGACCACCATAGGGCTAATCCATTCAGATTCTTCAACAGGCTCTATGATTCCTGCTTCTAGAATTCTATCTAATTCAATCCTAACTTTCTGCTTATATTTGGGATTCAGTCTATAAGGTCTCTGCTTGATAGGTCTTGCATCTGGTCTCAAGGGGATCTTCGTTTCTCCCATGGGCCCTTTAATGCCCTTCATGTCTGTGAACTTGGTTGGAAACAAGTCTTGATATTCATGCAATATTTCTGTGATCTTGTTGATGGTAGTATCATCCCAATAGTCTCCCACATTTTCTATTTTTGGTGCTATCTCTGTCCCAATATTAACTTTTTAAATTTTAATGGGATTCCCAACAAAGGGTAATTCAATCCCAGGCCCTTCTATGTCTCTATGGCGTTTCGTTTTCGCAATGTTTACATCTCTAGGGTCGTCATCCTCATCAGCATTAATATTGTAGCAATCCTATAACTGTTGAAGAGGCGCAGTCCATTCATCTCCTTCTTGGGAAAAAGATAGGTTAGGTGCCTCCTCAAAGACCATTTTTCCCATAGTTTGTAAATCCTTGTCTAATGTAGGGCACTGACTCTCAAATAAGAAGGTAACTATAAAGTTTTGAGTCATTTCATACCATTCTGTAGTGATGAGGCGTAGTTCTTCATACAGATACTAGTTGATTGGTGTAGTATCCAAGGTGTTAATGAACTTGTGCACACACTGTTTTTTAGGGATGTTTCCCCGGGCCTCCTCACAACTTCACATGTGGTCCATAGGACAACTCTGACATGTGTAATGAACTTCGCATCCTTGAGCTCGTTCTGGAAATCACACTGTCAATAAGGTGTGACACTGTGTCCACTCCGCGATGTTCTTCTTATGTGCTCCTTACCATCTAGCTGGTGTGGCTTTCAATGCCTCATATAGTTCCAACATCCTCTGTTGTACTGGTACAAATTTCTCAAATTCATCTAGAAATGTCTCTAAGTGATTAAAACCATCCAATGTTGGAAGATTACTTACTTCTGTCCTGATCCAAAAAACTTCTCTAGTCATCCTGGCAGATCATCGTGTGGAGACTTCATACAACCTGTTCTGCCAATTTTCTAATTCCTCTTCTGAACCTGATGAACATGCGCGTTCACTTTGCTAGCTGAGACTTTTGTATGCTGTAGGATTAATGTAATCATGTTGTCTTAATATCATCTTGTAAATGTTCTTGAGCTCATATGCGCAGTCTTCTTCCCTGATAGGTTCTGTGTATCTGCGACCTTCATCTAGGTCCAGAGGTGCGATGAATATAAGGCCATTACCCTCAAAGGCCATTCTTCTCTTCTTTAGGTCAACAATAGTTGATTTTTTGAAAGCCCAATCAATTCCTAACATCGCAGGATAGGGACAACTATCATCAACAATTTCAATCTCTTCCAAGTCTGCAAATGTCCTTATCCCATCAAAGTCTACGTGAATATTCTCTAGTCTTCCAAAGGGGCTCACCACCTGTTGATTGGCCATCCTGAGCTTGATAGAAGAGTAAATCAGTCTAGGTTTTCCCATCAGTGCCCAAGTCCACTTTGTCATCACATTGACTTCTGATCCCAAGTCCTCCAATATGAGCACTAAGGTGTAATTATTTGTTTGTCCTTCTCTTTCTAGATAATTGATGTACTACTTTATTCAGTAGAGGATCTACCCTTCCTATCTCATACTGTCTTATCAATTATTGGAGCTCTTGTACAACTCTTTCATACATGTGTAATCAAATTAATGCAAGTACATAAAAATTCCTTAAGCTTGCTTACCTCTTTTCCTTGCCTACCAGAGTAATCAAATGACAGTGTCATTCCAGATTCCCTTACTTCTGGTTGTGCCCTAGATGAAGAAGCTTGTCCTTATCCAAATTCTTTTCTTAATTCCTCAAAATTATGCCTCTCTCTCCTTGGATAAAACAAATGTGCCTTCTCTGCATCTTTTATGATTCATGATTCTTATCCAGTCCTTCCTAGAGTCACTTTGTCTTCTCTTGTAACCACGCCTCCTCTACTAATAAAAGCGACTCTAGGGTCTTCATCGTGAGGTTCTACTGATATTAATTGTACTTTTTGGTCTCCTCCTCGTCTCTCCTGGAGTTTGGCCAACAATACTGGACAATGTTCGATGACATGATCAAACGAGTTACAATAGTTGCAATTGGTACAAGGGTTATGACAATCCCTTGCCAAGTGTCCTGGATGTGCGCAGTTATAACAAATGATATCTCCTATACCTCGACCCATACCTCCACCTCGTCCTCTTCCTCTGAATCCACCATGAGGGTTGAAGTTTCCTCTTCCTAGGGAGTTGAACTTCCTAGAAGACTGATCAAATGCCAGTGTCATTTAACATTCCATTACTCCTAGTTGTGCCTTAGATGAATAATCTTTTCTTTATCCAAATTATTTCCTTTCTTCCTCAAAAGTATGCCTCTCTCTCCTTCGATCAAACAATTGTTTCGTCTCTGCAAATTTTTTGATTCCTAATCCTTCTATAGTCTTTCCTAGAGTCACTCTGTCTTCTCCTGTAACAATGCCTCCTCTACTAATAAAAGTGACTATGGGTTCTTCACCGCGAGGTTCTACTGATATTAATTGTACTTGTTGGTTTCCTCCTCATCTCTCCTGGAGTTTGGCCAACAATACTGGACAATCTTCGACGACATGATCAAACGAGTTACAATAGTTTCAAGTGGTACAAGGGTTCTGACAATCCCTTGCCAAGTGTCTTGGTTGTGTGTAGTTATAACAAATGATCTATCCTTTACCTCGAACCATACCTCCACTTCGTCCTCTTACTCTGAATCCACCATGAGGGTTGAAGTTTCCTCTTCCTGTGGAGTTGAACTACGCATTATTTCTTTCTTGTTGTGTTTCTCCTTGACTTCTTTATGTGTCCCTTGATCTTTCATGTAAGAGATCATAAGCCCTACAATCCTTCTCATCATGTACCACAAACTTGCAAAATGTGAAGTAAATATTGGTAGGTGTCTAGAAATATATTTTCATATAATAGCATTCACTAGGGCGATGTCTTGTTCTACATACATTGTACCAGGGTACATTAGCCTCCTTCAAAGGACTAGGTGATCTAGAGGCCAATTATTCATGAAATAGGGGATAGTGCTATTTTTCATGGCCCTCTAATTTAAATCTAATACACCATATATATTCTCTTTACTTTTTTCCTTTGTATTTCTTCATATCTTCAACTTGTAAGGATAAACTAGCTAACTGATTTAAGATTTGACTCATACCTGGGCTGGCTTCTCCTACAGGGGTTGCTTCTAGTTTCATGGAAATATCCAATGCTTCAACCTGTGAAGCGACCTTCTGTTGCATCAGAGGGACTCTCATATGTGGTAAGAGAGCAACAATGAACCATTCTTTATTCGGTTCGTCTAGAATCTGAAAACTCCAACGACCTGTCAAATTCTTAAACCTCTGATCAAACTCCCAAAAAGGTTCAATGACCTTCTGTTTGATCTCTTTCATCTCTGTAATTCATTGCGACTCCAACTTAGGTTTCTTAAATTCTTTACTCAAGGGAGTCTTGATAGTATTCAATGGTTTAGGTTGTCCAGGTCCTAAAAAAAACTTCATATACCAATTTAGAGCATGATCCCTCAAGGTGGTACTAAACTAGGTTCTCTTAACAGCTTCATCGGTGACTTGCATGATACTCCATACAGCTTCACATAAGAACCAGTGCTGATCAGGATCTTCAGATCCATCTCCCTTAAATATCAGTAACCTCATTTCATCTGCCATAGATCTTCCTTGGCTTCTTGACTGAGTATGTACTAGACTGCTTGTAATAGTACTCTGATTTCTCTAACTACTCAGATTACTCTAGTTACTCTGTTTAGTTAACAATTCTAAAAAAGGAGGAGAAGTAATATTACTTACTTCGACAATAGGCATAGTTCCTGAAGTTTCTGGTTCTCCTCGACTAAGTTATTCTATCTGTACTTCCTCTGTTCTTGTGGATTCTGAATGTTCTTCATCTGTTATATCTGCTTCTACTCCACTTTAGAATCCCTCGTCTTCGTAGTTTTTCTTAAATAGGTTCGCAAGAGGAACCTCTCTGAACGGTCTCCCACTACGTGTGTGTCCAACCTCTGTGTCACTGATGCTTTCTAAATTCTTGAACATTAGCTTCACTTTATCTTCAAGATATTCTTCTCATGCAATAGCATCTTAATCCTCAACGTTAAAAAGTGTAGGAACTTTCCTCTAGGTCCCTTAAAGAAATACCTCTCTTCTTGTCTATACGATTTGACTCATTCAATGGAAAAATCAGTAATGTACTCTCCAATAGTGTTATCAAACTAGAAATCCATGGCCCTAGACACAATGTTATCAACTCTCTTGACCTTCTTGATCAGCGTTGTTGTCCAAACCACAGGTGGTCTAGATCTGATCTCAAACTGGGTATATGCTAATCTAGATAACCACTCATATAATTATTTATGAATTCCTCCAAAGAAAATCTCGTGTATGTCAATGAAGATGTACCTTCCCAACTAGTCTTCTGTACTAATTCTAGGATTCTTGTTCTGGGCTTCAACGAAGTCCTTCTCTTGTTCCTCTATCCAGTTCTGAATTTTTGTCTTCAATGGGAACCACCTTGACATTCACTCAAATATATCTTGGTCTTGGGAACAAAACCATTTTTTGGCACAGGGGAAGACCTAGGGTTCATCTCTTACAGTGCACCAACAAACCCTAACTATTGGCCCTTTCGAAAACACCTGGGAAGAAGATGCAATATCACCCTAAGTAGCAATAGGGGGTTGCAGGAAATGGGTGTCTACAATTAGAGGAAATATAAAGTGGATCTAAGACAACAACACACAACGATCTAGTTATTCTTTATCTCACTTAAACCTACTTCGCAAGTTATATCTTTGATCTAACACAACAATGTAATTACAATATAACAGATGACAAATAACACAACATCAATCACAGAGAACAACATGATATATGTGGTTCACCCTCTCCCTAGAGATACGTCCACATAACTATGTTTCTTGACATATTATATGAAAACATACATATCTATATGCACACTTAGCTTGTAGATATCTATCTCTTTCTCTCGTCCCTCCCTGTGCACCCAGCTGGAGTGTTGATCTTCACACCCAGTTGAAGATCTTACAATACAGTCTCAACACGGTTCTCTACAACAATACTCAGCAATGAATAGAAAAAACCATAGGATCAACATACCAACCTAAAAATCTCTTCTAACCAACCCTTCCAGGTCTTATAGACCTTTATTTATACATTACATAACAAAGCTAGGTGTCAAAACCCTAGATCCAAAACCCTAGGTCAACTTGACCTGTGCTTTAAGGGCTTTGCCAGCCTGTCTTTCCTTCATTTCCACGAGGTGCTCCAAAGCACTTGTTGATGTATTATTCCACTCTCTAAGTTTTCCACGATCCATCTTTCTTGTTTCTTTGTCTTCCTCGATCTTATCTTCCAACGACTAGCTTTTCCTTCTTTTTTTGCTTCTTTTTTGCTTCTTTTCCCACTTCGACCCTCCCTCAGTTTATATGTCTTCTTTGCAATTCACAATTCATCTTTCTTCCTTTAATATCCAAGGGCCAACAGTCTGCATGGTCCAAGAGTGTGTTACTATAACGTCCCCGACCATCAACCTCACTGTCGGGAAATGCTACTACGCGGAAACATTCTCAAACTTATATAGTATGCATTTAAATGAAGTTAAATGACTTAACATAGAGTAAACATATAATTACTACTAACATACATAATTAATGGAATTAACAATAATAATCATTGCAATGGAATACATGATAATATTACAAGCATCACAACCATGCATTTTAATTGAAATTAAACACATGCATATACTTATGTTTGAAACTGTTGTAACTCCAGCAACTATGTGCATACCTTGCACGAACCTCCCAACCTTATACCACACTTCTCATCATGCTCAACAGTGGGTCACCCCCGAGCTGGGACCAAGATCCACCCAGGGCAAGGGAATCTTAGACTAGGCTGAGGTTACAGGAAAACTACACAGAGCATCCAGAAAGATTCTCTCCAGGAGCCTTCTTACATCCGCTACTCACGGAATCTCATTCGCTACATGTCTGTTCCACCCGAGAGTATACACCTTCACAAGAACAGTCCATCAGTGCTTCACCTCCCTCTCTGGGTCTTGGCAACAGGTCGGATCAAGAATTTTAAGAGCTTTGTAGCTGGTGTTGGACTCTCTCTAGGAGAAAACCACTTCCCAGTAGACTCTCTCACCTCAAGAGGGTTGTTCACAGGATTGAAAACCTATCTCTTCTACCATAGGCCTAAAAACCCTGTTCTTCAACCAGTTTTGAACTCAATTCCTGCAAGTTCAGGATAACAACAACAACAACAGCTTTTGGTTAACTCACGGATGACAACAACAACAGGAAAATTGGGTGTGGACGTCCAGAAAAATGGCAGTAGGTCACTAAGACACAACACGGTTTATGTAACACCGGTTCCAGGATGCATGACAAGAAATCCATGCAGAGATAGAACACAAACTCGAAGGTTCAGACATAAGGTGTATCGGCTCCTCAAGAAAACATCACAGGGTTCGGGGTTCATATCCGCGTGAGGGTATGCATGTAGAGATCAGATGGAATTCAAGGTTTCATATAGCTGACGACAGAATGGAGGACGAACCCCCAACTCAGCTGACGCTTCGATTTTTAACCGCATGCGCCCAGGTCGACACTTGTCTTCCTGGAGCTACATGTGTTCCCTTTTGCACACGTTGGAGCTGCATGCGTTGCCTCTCCCAAGACTTAAGATTAAAACATGTTTTATCACATAGCTTTAGAATAATAATAAAATATTATTCTCAAGGACTTAAGCCCCTAAGATTATCCCCTCTTTCCAACCTTTCAACCCCTTTTCCCTTACCCACCTTGTGTAAGCTTAGTCCCCCATCACTCTTTCTTCGTGGTCAGTCTACACACAATGATGTTTATATATTATATTAATGATCTACATAATTACATATACACAATCAAGATCCTAGCCTTAAACACTTAGGCTCTCCTGCCTAATAAACACATAAGCCCACCAGCTTATATACACTTGGCTTACCAGCCTACAAAACATGATTACAACATGGCTCGTCCTTAGGGATGTTAAAGTTACCTTATAAGTCCTCGAGTTTTGTAATGCAATTGATGTAGCATATGTGGATCATAGAGAGTTGGAAGAACTTTTTATTTTTTCCCTTCTTTTAACCATTGAACTCGGGATTTTTTCTTCCAAAGGATCTCCTCCTGCTTGTGATGATATACAAGTTGTTTCTTCAGGGTCATTTCCTCCTATAGAAAGGTATATGAATATCCTGATATGATGGAATCATGATGAATGTCCTCAATTCGGTGTTCTAGGGATTTTTGTGCTAGGAAAATATCACCAAACATATTCTTGTTCCATTCCTGAAGTTTTTTCTTGAATATCTTTAGGCATTGTTGGAATCTGTACATCCAGGTGCCATGCATGATTTCTTCTTTGGCCCACGAAGTGTGGGATATTTCCAGGAAGTCTCAGTGAGTTAGCCATAATTTCTCAAAGAGAAAGGATTTATACTATGGAGTGGCAATTGTATCTACCCACAGTTGGACTGGCCAATGATCTAAGCCTAATTTCAGAAGGATGTTAGCTTCAATTAGTGGGCCCTCAAAAATTAGGTTTTTCGAAATTAGAAAATGACCCAATCAACTAGAAATATGTTGAACTCATGCTCGCTTGTTGGACAAGGTGAAGGAGCCATTTCTAGTCTCAATGTTAATTAAATTGAGGCTATATATGAGGTGGATAAACTTGGTGTTTTCTTGGTCCAAACGTTTCAGACCGCCACCTTTTTCTTCTAAGGTGAGGATGATGTTGAAATCCCCACCCAATATCCATCGTTCTTATCCTCTTAGTGCTTTTATATAAGCAAGATTGTCCAAGATGCAATCTTTCTCTTGAGTTAACCAAGGGCCATAATCATTGGTGATGACACTTGATTTGCTTGAACCGATAGCTCGGTAGTTTTCTGTGAGCGTTCCTACCGTTGACAAAGTTGGTTCCAGAATACTTGTGGTTGGGTTCTAAAGGATAGCTAAACCTTCTGATGCCCCCCTTGGAGTATGTGTAGGTGAGATTACAGTTTTGCCAACATATTTTGAATATTTCTTCTGCCATATCTCCTGCAAATTTGGTTTCCTAGAGTAATAAGATGTTTGTGTCTTTTGATTTGACATAGTTTTGAAGAATCCTTTGTTTGGATCTTCCATTGAGGCCTTTGATATTCCAAGTGATGATCTTCATCATGNGGGGGGGGGGGTAAAAATCCTTCAGCGAGGCATTGTATTTGACCTGATTTTATTATAAAGTTGCCTACTTCTTTAATTAATTGGTGTCTCATTTTTCACCCACATCGCTTACCTTCTTTCTGGTTCCACTTAGGATCTGGATCCGGATCCAGTTGTATGCCTAAGGAGGAGGTGGCACCTATTGTGGAATCAATGAAAACCTTATGTACCTTTCTGAGTTTCTCCACTAGAATGGATTTCATTTCCTTCTTGTTAAGAACTTCCTCTAGTTTGTCAAGGCCAATTTCCTCGAGTTCCCTTTTGTTGATCTGCATTATTGTGTCTCCACCTTCTTCTTCTAGGTCTTTGACTGGTATTTTTTGAGCTTGTGGATCATGGCCTGAGATTTTCTCTAAGAGTGGGGCACAAGCAAAGTATTCCTTTTCTGGGTAGAAATGGTCCATCCAAAACCTTAGATACAACCCGATCAAGTCGTAGAAGTAAGGACCATTTTTAAATACCCTACATTTTTCCTCCAAACTATAGAAGATGATTGTAAAGAAACTCTTCGAACTTAGTTGCAACTCATAGTCCCCTTTCAAATTCCACCAATGTTTAATCCATTTCATAAGGTCTCTCTCAGATGGCCATATCCCTAAAACATTTGCGATCAAGGCATGATATTTCATGAACTGGGTGTGTTCTCCTACCGTGGTTTGCAGATGGTGCTTGAGGGATACATTTACCTGGTTTCATGTTCTGACAATTTAGCTTCCATTTTCATGCTTTTCGCAGAGCCTTGTTCCTCTTGTAGAAGGTGATCTCTGAGGTTTGGAGGTGGTTCAAAGGATGGTCATCGGGCTCTAAGTCTGTCCATTTCATTGGTTGTGGCGCTTCTGTAAGAGGGGGTTTTCACCCCCCCCTGTCTGATTTCATTCTACGAGGACGGGACTAGTCGTATATGCGATTGCAGTGGAACCCAATTCTAAGCGGAAGAAGGTCTGACACCGTAGGGGGGTCATGTCGGCAATCAAAACCCTAGCAGAGTGCATTTTCTCCAATTCGTCATCAGTCCATCATTCCAAAAATTTTGGTGAAGTTATGACTCTTTAGAGGGAATTATATGTTATGATATTGAAATATTTTTGATGCAAAGTGTCAACTCCATGTTGACTATGGAAGGAATTACACATCTTCCTCATAGTTGTAGAAAGTGTTTTTGGGTGCATCAACGAAGTAATGAAATGTTTGAACATTTATTTTTCTTAATATGGACAATAAAATATTTTGTTTATGGCTCACATTGAATTTTTAAATGCTACATATCAACTCCATGATGAATACAAAAATAATTACACATCTTCCTCATACAAAACTGTAAAATACAACTCTGAATGCCATTACACACAAACACAAGTAGATAAAAACTCCAAGTAAACCATTAAAACATCACATTTTCGCAAAGATGTGTAGCCAAGAGTTCTCTCGTTCCAATATTCTTCGAATCAAGTGGGCGATTTACTCCTGAATAGAAATGTTGGCATTAAGGGCGATGATGGACATCCATAGTTAAAAGTTCTTAGCAGAAATAAAACAACAGACCCATAATAAAATGCAATTTCACAAGTATAAGGAAAATAATCAAACTTATTTTATTAATAATCAATCATGTTACAATTTGACCTACATACATTAATTGAGGGATCAAGCAGAATGTCATCCAAGAAATCGCAAGCCATAAATTACAGAGATGTTTGACAAAGGGAACATCCCTTTTACTGCCCAACCTTATAGAAAACCTATTCCAATACTTCTTCACAGAAATTCTAGCATGTTTTATCCATAGCATGAATATGGTCAGATTCATATCCAAGCTTAATTGCCAATTCCATTTATTCATTTATTTGAGTAGTAGTAGATTCGAGTGATTATTTGTGTATAATCCAAGTAGAGATTTTTTAACATGCTGAATCCATTTCTACATTCATAAATGAGTTTTAAATAACAAAATAGTAATTTCCAAATAAATTTATATGAAGAACTCCAACTAAAAGAACCATTTCGTAAAACAATTAAACAACACCCTTCAAGTTAACAGTTGAAATAGTTAACAAAAAAAAGTGCGATGAAGTTATACAAAACTTTTGGCAACGAATCCTTAGGAGTGAATGAAGATGGAGATTCGTTAACCATTAACCAAATGATAAGAGCACAACGGCGAAGAATCTTGTAAAGTAGGTCGTACAAGAGTTAGTTTTCTCCATCGATTTAGATTTTGTCTATCAAACTATGTAAGTAGAAAGTATAAACACTCACTTATTTTAGAGTCTTTATCAAACTATGTAAGTCTTAAAAATAAAAATAAAATTAAAAAAAAATGTACACTTAAGCAGGGCAAGAAATACAACGTTATATATATTAAAAAAAAAAATTTATTGATAAATTAGAATAATTGGTATATTATTTTAATTGAGAAATATATTTTATAATGATTATGAATAAAAAAATTATTTTAATAATCATTTTTTATTATTACTACATATATTTTAATAAAATAAAACAAAGTGTAATTTGAGTAGAGTACTGTTTAAATTTTTTTTTATAAACATAAGAATAAATTTGTATTAGATTTATAGAAAATATAAGAAACAAACCAAATTAAAAATAATTAAAAATATATTTATAAATGCTACATATAAAGTTTAAAATGATTTTTTCTTCTAAAATGAACAACTTGCAAAAAAACACATACTATTCTCAAAATATTTATTTAGTAGTAATCATTCTTAAAATATTTATTTTATATTACTCAATTAATTAAGAAAATCTAAAATAATTTGAATAATTTTTTTTATAGCATATAAAAAAATTAAAATAAATTTAATAAATAAAACATTTATTTAGTAGTAATCATTCTTAAAATATTTATTTTATATTACTCAATTAATTAAGAAAATCTAAAATAATTTGAATATTTTTTTATAGCATATAAAAAAATTAAAATAAATTTAATAAATAAAACAATTAATAGTTTTATTCAAAATACAAAATGAAAATTAATCTTACTAAATATTAACATCATCATTAAATTATTTATTATATTATTATTAAATAATATTTTTAAATACTCTCTCAATCTAATTAATTAGTAAATATTTATATTGTATGATTAAAGATATTTTATAATTAAAGGTTACTTGTTCAAATGGAATATCCTTCTCAAGTATGAATTGAAGATTTGTGCATATCTACACTACTTAAAGTAATGTAGATATATATTTGTTTTTTTTGAATTTAAGATATTGAATAATATTATATAAATTATAAATGTGTGGTAATTATTAATAAGTTTAAATTATTATATTAAATTATATATAAGTTTAAATATATAAAAAGAATATTAAAAATATTATTTAATTTAAGAAAAAATTGTGATGTGACCAAAAAAAATTAAAGAATACAAGAAAATTAAGATATGATCTATAAAGAAAACTCCTAAAACATCATAATTTTAAAGAAAATTATATAATTACTTACGTTTGTTAACATTGAATCATCATTATTTAAAAGTATATAGTTTTTTTTAATATGAATAGACCATCATCATGACTATCATCATCTTAAAAAATATATAAATTTTCATATTAATAAACATTTTTTATCATCATTTTTTAAGCTACATAGATTTATATATTAATAGATACACATCATTATCTTTAATAATATTATTTTAGAATAATCCAAATACATATAAATCAATTTATAAATCTAAGGTATTTTCATTTTAGATTAATAAGTCAGATTTACAACATTAATAAATTAAATTAAAAAAAAAATAATATATACAAATTATAAGATTAAAGATTAAAAAAAATTAATCATTATGATAATTATCATAAATTCAATTTAACACTAAATTCAATTTAAAGCATGAAGAATATTATATTTATATTTCTTTTTATCCATTTTAATATTTATTAAATTTGGATTAACATATATTTATAAGTTTCACTATAATAATTAATAAATTTATATATTTATAAGTTTCACTATAATAATTAATAAATTTAAATAATTACAATAAATAATAAATATTAGTAAATTTAATTATTTCTATTTTTTTTCAAAAAATTATTAATTCTATATTAAAATTTGAATCACTAAAATAAAATAAATATATATCAATAATCTATAAATTTAATTCTATATTAAAATTTTAATCACTAAAATATAATAAATATATGTCAATAATTTATAAATTTAACAAATTAAAAAATATGATATGAATTATAATTTTAGTTCTAATGATTAACAAGGCTAAATATAATTATGGTTGTAATGATTAATAAGTTTAAATAATTATGATAAATTTAAGTATTTATATGTTTTTTCAAAAAATTATTAATTTTATAATAAAAATTTAATCACCTAAATCGGGAGGAAAGTGGGGATGCTTTCAAACTAAACCGGAAGGAACTTCTATGTCGCAAGAGGGCACACTCCCCAAGGAGCATGTCTCGCCAGAAGCGCCTCTCTCTTGAAGGGTGCATCCCCATATTTCCAGCTCAGTTAGTTGCATCTTTTAGACTTCGAGCTGCGTGCATTTGCATTGTTTCTAATTTATTTCAGCCTTCGGGCTGCGTGCATGGATAGTTTAAGTAATTGGTGGACCTATTGTAAATCTATAAAAGGCCTTTGGCTAGATGAATAAAGATTAAGCCACTTGTTCTGAAGCTTCTCTATTTTCTATTTATTTGTATATGTTTCTGGGTTTTCTCTCCTTCAGGCAGTGCCCTTCAACTCTCTTGGCTTATTTTAAGTGTTGAGAGGTCATAACTCTCATCATCCTATGTGTCCCACCTCCCCATCATCTCAGGCAACATCTGCGTCCTCTACTGGATTGACCCCTTCTCCCCAATCTGGACGCTGGTGCCACTATCATAAAACCCCCTCACATTCCTCTACAGATTGTTGCGCCCTCCAACACCAAAATATAACTAAAGCTCTCTATGTCGAGCCACAGTCTTTCGATTCCGGTGACAACTTGTTGTCATCAGCCGCTCCTATGGAGTCTGAGGTCATTTCCCTTCCCAATCCCACCTCCTTCGATCCCTCTTTGCTGCTAATGTCTAAAGACTCTGCACAACTCCCTGCTGACCTCCTCTTTACCCACAACTGCTAGATAAAAGACCAAATTGCTACTATGATTCATACAAATTGAAAAGTCCAACAGGATATTGGAGAATAATCATATGGGAGATCTCAGAAAAATGGTTTTGTTCTAGATATGTATATGATCAAATAATCCAGATTGGAAAGTGATGATATAACCTCTCTCTTTCTTGTTTGGAATCTAGCTTCTCCGATTTGATTCTTCCCATAGTGAGCGAAAATTGATAGATATTCTTTGTTCAATAAGGCATGTTACTATTTCCCCATTCTCTTTCGGAGCAGCGGGATCTGAACCCACGACCTCCATCACCCCAAGATGGCATGCTACCAAGCTGTGCCATGCTCCGTTATAACCATTAACCAACATAAAATTGATTCAAATGTCAATGCTCAAGCTTCTATTTTATTTGGACATCTGTTATAATCACAGATTACTCCCTCTGCTAGACACGTTCCATAACATTGACGATCTGGTGTAAATAAGCTAGTATGGTCCCTACGAAGCCGCCATGGTGAAATTGGTAGGCACGGTGCTCTTAGGAAGCAGTTCGAGAGCATCTCGGTTCAAATCCGAGTGGCGGCATTTTTCCAGGAAGATCTCATCAATCACTTCTTCCTATGTAGCATTATCTGTTCAATCTATTTCCATTGTGATAGATCAATCCTATCTTTTCATCATAGATCTCATTCGGGAATAAAATGAATCAATGGGTTTGATTACGATATTCATAACTTTAGAACATATATTGGCTCACATCTCTTTTTCTCTCATTTTGGTTGTCACTCTCATTTATTGGGGAACCTTAGTTTATCGAATTGAAGGACTAAGTAGTTCGGGAGGAAAGAGCATGATAGTTATTTTTCTTTGTACAACGGGATTATTAATTACTCGTTGGCTTTATTCGGGACATTTACCGTTGAGTAATTTGTATGAATCATTCATGTTCCTTTCCTGGAGTTCATCCATGCTCCATATAGTTCTAGAAGTAGAGAACCGGGATGATCGGTGGCTGAAGATGAAAAGCACTTTCTCTTAGATTGT
>JASDQU010188728.1:0-16322 GCA_032191745.1 Picea mariana | reverse complement strand
AATCAGCCCAAAATCTATATGTAAAGACTCTCTACTTTCTGCATACAAATTTCCTTCTCTTTCCCCTTGATTGTTTGACTCACACTATTCCCAAGGATGATTATATTTCAACCCCACGGTCCCAATAACTATGGGACACAAATATTCACACCCACCATCTTACATGAGTTTAATGATTGGATTTGGGATCACTCAACAATAAATAGAAGGTTATACACAATGATAATAATTTTAGGAATGTGGGTTGAAATAATACCCATGAGTAAAATCCCCCGTGGACCCCTCTTTCTTATGGAATCATAGCCCCCATCGTTTCCACCCCTCTCATATCACAAATAAAAATTACTACTTTATTAATCATTTCAATGTTCATTGTATACAATTCCCCCCTGACTGACCATATCAATCAACATGAGTCTTTGCCCCAATCATATCAGCTCACCTACCTAATTCACATTTATACAATTACATTATAGTTTGTGGGGATTAAAACTAGGGATGTTACATTCCTCTCCCCCTTATTTTTTCACTGTATTTAATGCATAATACCATATGGTGTATATTCAATTACAATTCTAGGCTCTCCGACTTTTAATCAATATATAGTCTCTCCAACATAATATCACATAGGCATTCCAACCTAAATATAAATACATAGGCACTCCGGCCCCAAAACATAGATACATAGGCACCCTGGGCCCAAAACAAAGATACATAAACCACTAGCATCCACCCTGGGCCCTAAACAAAGATACATAAACCACTAGATTTCCCCTATAGCTACCTCGATTTCCATGAGCTCTCTTCCTCTTGACTTTATGAACCCAAGGAATGTACCCCTTTCATTGCTCTTATTCCATCAGGCCGTACCATTTGTTTACCAGGGATGACCCAAGGAATGTTCCCTCTTCATTGTCCTCAGTCCATTGATATGCATCATTAGTTTATCAAGATATCTCTGGCATAGGTAACTAGGAATACCACTATTGGGATCTCAAGGGACTCATTGCTAGGAAAACTACCAATATAAATAACCAATAGCAACCTTGTTGTTGCAGTGAAACTCACATAGGAGTTCACTCTTCAGGCCTGAAAACCTATTTCTTCAATAGTACAACTCCCACATAGGATTTCACTCTTCAGGATCGAAAACCTGGTTCTTCTAAGAGCCTGAAAACTTGCTTCTTCTCTTCTTTTACAGAGTTTTGCTTCCTTGATTTACTCTCCCTTTAGGCTCGGGAATCCCTTTCACTATCATACAGTTCCTCAGGAAATCAATCATTTTCCAAGATGTTCTTGTGTATACAAATGCCAAATCAGTGCTATAATTCCACTAGCAATCTATGAATTGTGGAAATCATCCCATCTGCATCATATGCATACAACCAATATGAGACATCATCATACAAATTTTCAATTACAAATTTCTAATTTGTTTTATACAGGAAAATAGAATTTATCAAGCATGAGTTTTCTACTCAATATGTTTGACTCTTTTAGTTGTAGATATCAATATTCCTTATGGGCTTACATCCCTTCCATATCCAAGACCATTCTCCCTTCAATTTTCTCAATTTCCATGCACAAAACAAATTGTTAGCATATCATCACAATTTTCAATTATTAATTTCTCAAATTTGTTTTATACAAGAAAACAAAATTTTCCATGTGTGAGTTTCTTCTCATTATCTTTGGATCATGTAGCGGTAGATGTCAATATTCTATATGGGCTTACATCCATTCCATATCCAAGACCTTTCTCCCTACAATTTTCTCAATTTTCTTGCAGCGAGACAGATTGTTAGCAATTTTAAATTATAATTTTTCAAAATTGTTTTGTACAAGAAAACAACATTTCCCAGGCTTCAGATTTATGCTCATTATGTTTTCCTTACGTAGTAGTAGGCATCGATCTTCTTTATGGGACTACATCCATACCATATCCAATACCATTCTCCCTGCAATTTTTTTAACTTTAATGCAACCAGACAAATTGTTAGCATTCATGCACATTTATAACAGTTCATGAAATGATCTCAGAATTGTATCTAAGTAGAAATTTGATTATTTCCAGCCATTAGTCATATTAAAATGAAATGAAACTATCATTCATGTACCTGCATTATAACCATACAAATATTTTCATAATGCAATCAAACTTCACCAATAAATAGAACTAGTGTGCCAACAATCATGGCCACATCTACACAATGCATCCTTGCATTGGCTCTGGAATACCATATGTTCTTTTCATGTATTCTACCAAGTGAGTTGGAAATTCTAGCCAACACCTCAACAAATTATCCAAACTCATCCTCAGTTACTTCCTCAATTATTTGGATACCTTCCTCTTCAACCCATACACAACACTATGAACATGATCCCTTAGTGCTCTCTAGTGTCGGTAAATAGGTTGCAGTCCAAATATCGATTACACATGGGGAAAACCATAAGTCACTTGTATGAAACTATATCCCTTCCATTTCCAACCACATTGGTGCAAACCCCCCTTCTCCCCTTTGAGGTTTTGTGACCTTCCGGTCAAGGATCGTAAAATATTATTGATTTGGATTAGCTCCTCAAGACCTTACTAGTCTTAAACTAAATAAAAAAAAGGCCCTGTTATCACTCGAGGCGCATGTCGTATGGTACCCGCGAGCCCTGTTTTCTTATCTCCTTTTCAAATCTCAACATCGACAAGCTCTAGCTCCTTTCGCTAGCCCTCCTTTGCATGGGACCTTGGGCTGTGACCTGGAGCTTAACTTCCTGGTGCTTCGCGGATTTGGAGATTTTAACCGGGACCAAATCAACGGTCCATAGTGATTGTGGGGCACCAACGTGCTCACTCTTTATCGGAGGGCTCGATCTCTCCAATTAGAAAAGTACTCGCCCAAATTGGTCTAATTGTAGTCATTGATCCCCCACCCCGACGAGATCAACGAAGTTGGTGAATTACGGGCTGTGAACTAGCATGTCTGCTAATTTCACCTCCACACTCTGCAATGATTCCTCACCGTTGATCGCCGTAGTTTCAAACTCTCCACCTTCGCTTTCTCTCGAAGTGCTTTCACCTGAAGTTGATGATCTATGGACACCTGTCTCTCACAGATTGATGGCTATGATTCACTTCAACTATTTGAGCTTCAGGAGTTTCAATTCCTCCACACTCACTTTCTCACATAGTGATTTTACCCAAAATCAATGATCTGTTGACACTTGTCTCTCACAGATCGATGGTTGTAACTCACTTCAGCTCTTCGGGCTTCGGGAGTTTCAATTCCTCCGCACTCACTTTTTCTCGGAGTGCTTTTACCTGAAGTTGATGATATTTCAACATGTTTCTCTCACAGATCGATGATTGTGACTCACTTTGGCTCTTCAGGCTTCAGGAGTTTCAAATCCTGCACACTCGCTTTCTCCATTATTGTTTTCACCCGAACTTGTAGATCTTACGCTACCTATCCCTTTGGATGATGGACAGTCCCTAGCCTCTTTGGGAATTCAACGAATCCTCGCTCTTGTTTGCACACAGAGACTTAAAGCTCATGTGCTTTTCCCAGATCCAACGATTTGGAATGATCCTGCTCCCTCCTGAATGGATCTTGACCGATAACTTGTGAAACCTTCAGAGCTTCACTCCCTTTGAATATTTCTCCCCACTATCTCCCTTGATATTTATTTCTCAAACCCTTTGATTCATCAGAGGGATACTTCGACACTTAGCCAAACTTTGAACCTGTGCACTCCTTGCAATATATTCTTATGCAAGACTTGGCGTCTTGTGGGAAACTGTGCACACCTTGCAGAAGTCCCTTTGCACTCCTTGCAAATGGAGGTTTCACACTATCTCTTCTGAGCTTCTGAGTCGAAATAGACTCTTTCAACACACTCATTGTGAATTGTATGCACACCTTGCATGAAATCAATGAAGAGAAGCAATTGAAACTTATCCAAATACTTCACGGTTTCATATACTCAATAACATAACTCATTCATTCATCGAAATAGAAAATAACAGATAAACTGTAAATAGTAGCAGCACCCTACATTGGGTCAATATCCCTATGTTATATTCACTCAAATGTAAATGGCTACAACTCTGATAAAGAAAACTTACATTCAGTAACAACTATCTCCTACTGATTTGTAGCAGCCTTATTCAAGCATACAATGCATCTAATTATACAAGAGGTCCTCTAGGGTTCCCTCCAACTACCTATTTGATCGAAATAAAATCTTACAACTACTTATTCCTATTACAATAAATGTTTGTGACATACAATTTAAGAAGAATGTTCAGATCTACGCCAAAATAAAAATAACTCAAGGATGATATGATCTCTCCTTGTTTGACACGATCATTCAACCTTCGACCATTAACTTCTCTGATTCATCATTTACTCAAAATTTCTCTAAGATACACCATCTTTAAAAATTTAAAATTTTACTCAAAAGGCATGCTAGGCGTTGTGTTGTCATCCCATGTGGCTTTGTTGATGATGCTCCTACATTATACTCCTCTGGGAAGAAAATTCATGGACTCCTGTCCATTAGCTCCTGCACTGAACTTCCATGTTTTTGGACATCAACTTCACCTACCCAACTGACATCTTCTATCGGGTGTCCCTTCCACTTGACAAAATATTCAAAATAGTTCTTCCTCCTGGTCTTCTTGTCAATCCTCTGATCAAAGATCTCCTCCATCTGTGGATTTTCTGCTACAGCCATCTGCTTCTCCCAATGAATCTTCTTTTGATCTTCTAATCTTTCCGTGTCATTTTTCGTGTAAAGATACAGGTCTGAAATGTTGAATATGGGTGATATTCCCACATCCTCTGGCAGATCTATCTCATAAGAATTGTTACCAAATTTTCTTAGGATCTTGCATGGTTCAATATTCTTCAAATTCAACTTGTTATATGTTCCTCTTGGGAACATTTATTTCTTCAAGTGTGCTAAAACTTGATCTCCTACTTCAAATTTAAGTTCTCTTCTATGTTGATCAACTCTACATTTATTCTCTGCATTGTTGGTATGCAACTGCTCCCTGATATGATTATGAAGCTTCTACATCTCTGCAGAGAAGTCTTTTTCTCCAATGCTTCTAAATTCACTCTGCTCCATGTCTCTCAATTCTGATACCCCTTGTTGTTCTTGAGATTAATCCTAAGGATCAAAGAGTAATGTCAGGCATCAGGAATGTTTAAGGAGAATATTTTAAATGAGTGTTTTTCCTACCTTTAGTTATATAATAAATGATCCTTAAATGAAATTAATAATAGGATAGTACATAGGTTGTATTCCATTGTCTGAGTCACAATTATAATATCAAATGGTGTGAAGGAAAGATACAAAATTTTTAAACAAAGATAGGAATCAATTGCAGATGAGTATCACCTTGTTAGCGGTGGAATAAAAGTAGAGAGCACACCCTTGAACAGGATATAAGATGCAATAATTCACACAGCTTGTAGGTCTTGTTTTACTCATAGTAAATACATAGGAAAAAATGCTTACTTAATGAATCGCTGATAAAATATGATTACAATAGTTGTAATACTAAATTGCAATCAATCGCTTATCAAGGAATTGCATAAGAAATTTGGATATATGGAAATATAGAAGAAACACATTACTCAAACTGAACGAAAATTAGAATCTATGTCTGCACTTGTATTAATACTAAAAAAAAAGAGTTTCTCTATTACATCTGGTAAGAAGAAGCCTCAAATAGATCTTGGATATATGTACTTATACAAAATCTGTCACAACTCAAAATAGTTGGACTTCTTACAATATTTAATTAAAATAGCCTATATCCGAAAAAAACAATAGTGTGTAAAATATGATGAGCTTTGTTGGCATTCTCCTCTGTCTCTTCACCTACTGGTAGAAACACTTCTTTTCCTTAGTCCTCTAGGCTGAATACAAATTTCATATGGACCACCTTAATAATTCGACATACTATCTTGGGTGTTTTAGTTTTGTTGCCATTTGTTCCTCCAGCTATATTTTGTAATGCAATGAATCACAGTTGAGATCAAGGGAGAAGGATAATCAGATGGAAAGCTCTATATGGATTGTCAAGGAATGGATAATGGGCATAGGAAAAAGTAACTGTCTCTATAAAGAATGATAATGGTATGAGTGTATGATAATGAAATGGAGGTAAGTGGAGATTATAATGCGAGTGAATGAGATAAGTGGTTGTTGGAAGGTAGAAGGTAGAGAGGGTAAAAGGAAAGGGCATTGTGCACGTTTTCTCACTGGCTCCCAACTATGCTTGCTTTTCTATGTTCAATACATTGGTTTCATCTATCCAATAATTCCACCACAAACCTCGAGGGCTCAATCGTTTCATTTACCTCGAAAGTGAATAATTTCCTTTCTACCTAAGGCAAATTTTCTTGGATCCTTTTCACTTCTTGAGTTTTGGCTTGGAACTGTGAGCTTGGATTCACTATCCATTTATTTATTTTAAGAAGATCAACCTAGCTCATTTCCTGAATGGATGCCAGAGTTTCTTCTTTGCTCTTTCTAGAACTATGCTGGTCCATTTCTATATCAATTTGTCCCAGGGCTTTCGAGATATTACTTCCCTTAAAATCAATTAGTTTTTTTTCTAATGATGACAACGCTTATAATTAAGCCTCTTTTACTTCTCTGGAAAATATTTTACTTTCTTCCATATTTGTTTCCCAGACCTTTAGAGCCATATCACCTCTTAATTGTTCAGAGGGAGAGAGCAGAGGGAAATCATGGAAGTTATCTTTCTGCACCAATATGATGGCTTCCTGAAACTTAGCTTGGGCTGATCAGGCCTCTCTTTCCTTGACATAAATGTCCTTTAGAGAAAGGTCCACTTCCTGGTATCACTTTTGGATGGCATGTACCTTCAAAAAAATTTCTTGTTGGGGAGCTTCCAGCTTCTCATTTGTTTCCAATGCTTGAGTTTGGAAGGATGAAATGTCTATCGAGGTACCTTTGGTCAGGTCCAATATAGCTTGCAATTGTCTTATCAATTCATCACGTTGAATGACCAGAACTTGGTTGATTTGTGAACTCTAATGGAGCTCATCAAGGTTGGTCTAAAGCTGTTGAATTCGTTGTTGATCATGAGCTCTGATTTGCTCAAAGTCTTGACTCATCATGTTCCTGATAGTCTTCTCAGTGGTATATATTTTATTTTGCAAGTGCTCTACCAATAGGCACTTTTGTCGTAGTTGTTCGGTCAAATTGTCCACAGACCATTGGTTGGAAGTGGCAAAAGCACCTAATGAACTTGCAACTTCTTTTGTGAATTCTGGATCATCTCGATCATTCCCATCATACACCATTCTCTGCCTTTTATTTATCACCCCATATTTTTGGTGTGATTCCCTTTTCACGATGGCCTTCCATTTAGTACTAAAGAAGAAATCCGAAGGAGGCATCTCTTCGGGTGAGATGGGGGTAAGATCACTTACAAAAACAATTTTGGAATTAGGATTTCCAAAGATGGATTACATAGAGGTAAGTGATGTAATGGGAGTAGAAATATTTGTGGATTGTTGTTGCTCTATTGTATTTGAGGTACCAGTCGGGGTAGTTGGTGACGAAGGAGGTGCATCTTGTCCCTACTTTAGGAAAGATTTGAGTTGAGCTATTTCCTGGGGGCTTAGCTGGCCTGAAAATAATGCTTCTAATTTCTGTGCTAACCCCTCTGAGCTCTTTGGGGTTACCTCAACTTTATGTTTACTAGAGTGACTGGATTCGGAACCTGTAGGCATAGTTTCCTGAGAAGAGGGAGTGGTTGTTTTCTCTCCTTGTAGTACCTTTGGTAGACTATTTTGCCTATGTTTTTGAAAGATGATAAAACTAGCTTGTTGATCTCGGGGCAGGGTTTGGAATCTGCCTTGAACTTCCTCATAAGATCTAACCCCCCTAAATATTTCGTCATACAGGGAGTTCTCGTGCATATATCGCTTCATATTGAACTAGGCCAGGTGGTTTTCCACTATCTTACATGGACTGTTTCTTTTGAACTCGATGTCAACCAATTTGACATTCTCCAGAGCTACAGCCTCCAGAGCTACAGCCTCCACTTTGGAGTGACCGAAATCCAGTAATGAAAACATGCCAACCTTAATAGGGAAATTCGGCCATACTGTTTTATGTGCTTCCTTCAGATCCTTGCGGATGCCTCCTGTCACTATCTGGTAGGCCACTTCTCGGCATACCAGCCGGTCCGGTAAAAATTGTGGGATATAATGGGGACGAACCAAGCACCCAAAAACCCTGATGTAGGAGAAGTTCTCCTCAATAAACCAATCTACTAGCTTACCCAGGTTTCCCATAATCTTGTCTAAAATCCAGGGAGGGTGACCATACAGGGATATATGAACAGGAACCACAACATTGCGACATATTTCATAAAAGAAATCCTTAGATTTCTCTTCCCATAGATTGGAATGGTAGAAATGAATGGGATCGACATTGGTAGGGGTCCAACTCCAATTCATCAATGGAAAAGGTGTCATGAAACAGATGGCCTCCATGATATAGGCTGACATGTCAAAGAAGGTGGGATTTCCTTTTGATTTCATTGTTTTATATTCAACAATCCGCTTAGCCAAGTTATTGGAAAACATTTTGGCCCAATTGAAAGTGAAACCCTCTGCCACCTCGTGCATAATGGATACCCATTCCACCAAGAAATTTGTAGGGCTCTTCTTCCCGAACAGTTGACATAGCATCATGGCTACATACACCATATGTGAATCCAAAGACGATGTGGAATATATACCATGAATGTCGGTTCTGAATCTCTCCAGGTGCCCCCACCAAGACTTGATTATATCGTGACAATTTTTGGCATATTGGACCCATTCCTTTTGCTCGAACTCCATAATAAATGCAACATTGTATGTATATCTAGGATTAGGGGAGAGTTTATACATTACTTTCATATGTTTTTGTCGGAAAGAGATGATGACAACCTTCTGATGGTGATGATGCTCCTAGTCTGGACGTCAACGTGCTCTAAGGCCCAACTTATCATGTCATTATAAGGCATGAACCTCAGCTGTGTCACTATATTGTGCAACTCAGACTGTGCTATGTGTCTGAGTTTAGTTGTATAAGTGTTTTTCTCTATTTCGGTGGTGTCCTCTGGGCAGTTGATAATTTCACGTTCCAGAATCTCGAAAACTTGTGTTCAATTTTTTACGGTGTCTGTGGCTCACAGTGTGGTGTCCAACAGAACATTTGCATTTGAGTTTGAATACTCGTCCGTCGCCTTAGTATTTTTCGCCATTTTCAACTCCTACACAATCTCTTTCTCTTGGAGTGTTTTCACCCGAAGTCCACGAATCTCTATCGTGTGTCCTTTTGAATCTAACGACTGTGATTCACTTCGTCTATTTAGGCTTCGGTAGTTTCAATTCCTCCACGCTCACTTTCTCCCAGAGTTCCTTTACCCGAAGTCGATGATATGTCGATGCATGTCTCTCATAGATCGAGGGGTGTAACTCAGTTCGTCTCTTTAAGCTTCGAGATTTTCAATTACTCAACACTCACTTTCTCCCAGAATGATTTTACCCGAAGTCGATGCGTGTCTCTCACAAATCGATGGTTGTGACTCACTTCATCTCTTCAAGCTTCATGATTTTCAACTCTTGCACACTTGCTTTATCCTAGAGTGTTTTCACCCAAAGTTGTATATCTTACGCCACCTATCCCTCTGGATGATGGATGGTCCCTAGCCTCTTCAGGACTTCGGTAAATCCTCTCTCCTGTGTGCACACAAAGACTTAAATCTTGTGCTCTTTTCCTAGATTCAACGATCTATAATGATCCCGCTCCCTCTTGTACAGATCTTGACCGATAACTCGTGAAACCTGCAAGGTTTCACTCCCTTTGAATATTTCTCCCCATTATCTCCCTTGAGATTTATTTCTCGAACCCTTTGATTCCTCATAGGGCTACTTCAACACTTAGCCTAACTTCGAACATGTGCACTCCTTGCAACAAATTCTTACGCAAGACTTAGCTTATTGCAGGTGACTGTGCACACCTTGCAACAGTCCCTTTGCACTCCTTGCAAATGGAAGTTTCACGCTATCTCTTTTGGGCTTCTGAGTCGAAACAGATTCTGTCAATGCACTCCTTGCAGACTGTATGCACACCTTGCATGAACTCAACAAAAAGAAGCAATTGAAACTTATCAAAATACTTCGAAGTTTCATATACTCAATAACATAACTCATTCATTCATGGAAATGGAAACTAACAGGGAAACTGTAAATAGTAGCAACACCCTGCGTTGGGTCAATATCCCTCTGTTATATTCACTCAAATGTAAATGGATACAACTCTGATAGAGAAAACTTACATTCATTAACAACTATCTCCTACTAATATGAAGCAGCCTCTTTCAGGCATACAATGCATCTACTTATACAAGAGGTCCTGTAGGGTTCCCTCAAACTACCTATCTGATCGAAATAAAATATTACAGCTACTTTGTCCTATTACAATAAACGTTTGTAACATTCAATTTAAGGAGAATGTTCAAATCTACGCCAAAATCAAAATAACTCAAGGATGATTTTATCTCTCCTAGTTTGACAAGATCGTTCAACCTCCGACCATTAACTTCTCTGATTCATCATTTACTCAAAATTTCTTTGAGATACACCATTTTTCAAAATTCAAAATTTTACTCAAAAGGCGCAATAGGAGTTGTGTTGTAATCCCATGTGGCTTTTTTGACAATGCTCCTGCATCACACATCATGGCCTCACACATGACCATCTCTAATGACATCCATTGCTACAATAGGATTAATTTATCCTGGCTTAACTTGGTTATGATATCATAACCAACATAACACAATATGAAATTAAATTTATCATAAATGCATTCAAGCATAACTTGGCATGTGAGTACTCAAGGCATTTTTTTTTTCATTATTTTTTTTATCAATTTCAAATATTGAAAATTTGATTGAGGGAATTCTTACCTCAATTCCCTTCAACATTTATGCATCCAAACAACCCCAAATGCATATCTATATGGTTGTTCTGAATTTACTTGATGCTACTTGATCAATTAATATTGTTGTGGCAACTTGCAGGCTCCATTTTATTGACTTCTTTATCAATATCTTACCATCCTCATTTTTTTCTTCATACAAATAGTTTTTTCATATGCAACAACATCATCCACCCCTCTAGTCAAGTTATAACATTTTCCTTGGATACACAATCCATTATTAGGCATATTCAAATATCACAATATCATTATTGCATGGACATATATAACCACATATTACTCTTAGTCTACAATTATGCCATATCAATTTCTTGTGAATCCCTATTCATCTTCTCAAGACTAAACTGCTTCCAATGCAATGCTATATTTTCCTGTGTTACTTAGAAATGAAATTAAACCTTCATTATTCCATCCTTCTTTTCACCTATACCAGGTTTTCACTGCGCAATCTGATAACATAAATTGCTTTATTTATTTGGGTACTTTTATATACAAGTATATAAGCCACATATAACAATTCCTTCTTCTTTTCACCTATACTAGTCTTTCACTACACACTCTAATAATAAAAATGGATTTCTTGCTTTGGGTACTTTTAGATACAAGTAGCTAAGCCAAAACTAACAATTCCTTCTTGTTGTATTCCTCTACTTGCACATGACTCATCCATTCCATGAGTCACACCTCACCTCATGAGACCCTCTCATTTCTCTTGCAACAATCTTTTCCACCTTCACCGCATCTCTACCTTCAAGACTATGGAGTCCTTAACTCCTTGTGCATGCAAATGACATTCTTCACCTACTAGATTCATGTTCATGTGAGAATATCTATTGATTCTCCTTTGCAACCCATTTAAAATACGTAGCATATGAATACTAATCTTTATCTCCTCTCCCTGATTCCTTTGCCAACCTTTCATTACCTGCACTATAGCCCTGCACTTCCCTCTGCAATTCTTTGATTCTTTAGCCAACTGTATAATCTTGACCTGTTGGAATATTGAGAGGGGGGGTGAAATAGTATGAACACTTTTACCACTTTTAACCACAATATATATTATTCAACTTTATCAATAGTATTCAACAACTTATCATCAATGTATCATCTATGATTGCATTCAATATATCATAAGCATATAATCATAATCAACATCACATAAAACACATAGTACACCAGTATTTATGTGGAAACCCAAATGGGAGAAAACCATAGAATCCAAATTCTCTAGATACAACTAGAAGGAGGCTCCAACTTCCTATTTACAGGCTCCAACCTGAAGGAATCTACAACTCCCTGAATTATTTGGCTCCAACCAAAAGGAGGATACAACCCCCTGATTCTTAGGCTCCAGCCTAATGGAACCTCCAACTACTTGATTCTCCACCACCAACCGGAAGGAGGATATAACCCCTTTTCCTTGCCCCGTCTTGTTGCCCTGGAATATAAGTGTAGACCAAACTGTGACTACCAAAAACACTACCACTGTCAACTTGTCACTGTATCCAACCTATTACTGTATTAACCTGTCCAACCTGTCACTGATCAACCTGTCCAATCTATCACTGTCAATGATACTCAACATCAACAAAACCAGATCCTCTCAGATGGATCATATACCAAAGAAACCTCTTAACTATATGTCCAACATCACCAACATATGCCTCTACCAAGCATGTATCAAGATCACCAACATACCATTAACCATGTACCAATCCTGTACCAAACCATGCATCTACCAAGTACATCAACCATGTATATCAACCATGTACATCAACACTTGTACCATACCTTGTACCATACCATGCACCAACCATGCACATCAACCATGTACATCAACACGTGTACCATACCATGTACCAACAACGTACCATAACAATTGTCTCAACCATATACCATATCACTCTCAATCATGCCATGTACTATAAGATAAACCTCAAGTATATGCCAATATCACAAAGATGTGCCTCTAACAATGAACCATAACATCAATATACCAAGTACCAAGAGTATGTCTCAAGCATGTATCAATATCACCTGAACCATATGCAACCATGTATCATGTATGACAAGGGCCTCCAAGAGATGCCTTAAGCATGTGCCATACCATCCAAGATATAATCTTCAACCAAAAACATAAAATATATACCTTTACTCATTAAGAGAACCTAAATCATATCATCATGGACCAACAAACCAACCTATACAAATCATCTTCATAAAATAAGAGATGGCATCTTATTCAAGAGTTTTTCATAGATCCACAACCTGTCCTTGTTGCAACCCTAGATGTCTGTGCCCTTCTTGCTACAACTCCAGATGTTCATGTCCTTCTTGTTGCAACTCCATATGTTCACGCCCTTCTTGTTGCAACTCTAGAGGTCCGCACCCTTCTTGTTGCAACTCTGGATGTCCGCGCCCTTCTTTATGCAACTTCATATGTCCGCTCCCTTCTTGTTGCAACTCGTAAATGACCTTAGAAAGTTATATTTTCTTTGACTTCCCTTAACTACCTTTGACTTCACTTCTTCAGAATTCACTATCTTAGATATACCATGAAAATATTTACCAAAGAAAACATTTGAAAGATATATAATCATTGAACTTGTGTGTCTAATTGTGAATAACTTCTTGTGGTGTATTATACTTTTCCAAGCTAACTTCTTTCCTTAATTTAGGGATTTCTTGTTACAACCACTTTACCCTTTGACCAAGACTTATAACCAACTAGGGGCTTCTTAACCATTCTTCGGGGCTTCCAACTTCACTAATCAATAACTCCTCAATCGTGAGGAACCATGTGGTGTACCACCTATCACCAGAAACAACATGATGAGGACTATCCATCCATGAGTATCTTACCTGCATTTACACTTTCCTTCATGTCCATATTTCTCAACCAACTTCGGGTCCCATAACCACACCTCCAGGGCTTCATTTAGACTTCATCAAATGCACCCATCACATATGTTGACATCAACCATGCTAACTCACCATAAATGTCAACCACATCAATAGGGATTCCAGACTTCTCCAAGGGTTGACATCAATGACAACCAACTGTCCAAACCAATTGTCCAACATGATATGCTTCCATGTCCAATGGACCTTAGGATTCCTCTGGAATAGACCCACACAATATTCATTTAGGGAGTCTTATGTTCTTGCTAGCAATCCCTTCACACAACACTCTCTCTTGAGTTCTTCTCTTCTTATTAACAATTTCCTACTATTAAGCTTAGCCTCCTTTATTGCTAAAGGGAGACATTTCCAATGATGCCTCTACACCACTTCATAGGAACTATCATATGCATCAATAATATTATTTCAAATTAATACACACCTTTGGCATGTACCTCTAACATATGGAAATGTTTTCCCAAAATTGATTGGTTTTGGAAAACTTTCACATTGAGCAATTGTATAGTTCTTAGAGTCCAATTTCCCTTGTTCCTGTAGACTTATAACACAACCAGATTCCTCCTAGGAGAACCTACTGTGTTTATCATGTTTTACCTTGGATTACCTTTTCAATGGTTGTACTCATGCCTCATTTTGATTTATGAGCTCCAAGTTATGGCTTCCTGGAATTTCCATTTCTGCTTAATTGTGCCCATCAAGTCCACCAGTCACCTTCCTTATAATTCTTTGAGAAATATCCCACTCAAACCTAAAATAGGAGTGGATATTTGGATTCTTCTATCCAATATATTTCCAATGACTACTTTCTTGCTCAATTTTGAGCATTGAGCAGGAAGTTATAGTCAATTGAATATTTCTAATTCACCCCTTTTGCGCACCTGCTCCCAAGTGAAAAATAATCTCAAACACCAACTTTGGCCACCTATAGAGGTAAATTTGTTAGGAACCAAGAATTGTTCTTTATGATACATAGATATTAATGATGACATAGAATTCATAACAACTCTCATATTTTTAATCTGATGCTCCAACAAAAAACTCCAGCAATATAAAAATGACAACTTTGTCCCTTTTCACCCATTTTTCCAGACTTAGAAGTTTTTAGCGAAATTGGCTATCTTCCAAACTATGCACTCCTAGAAAAATTTCACTAAACAAAATTTGTCTATCTTTATGAGTATACAAAATGTCAAATAAATAATATTTTCCATATTTTCCATCTTGGGACCCTTTTCATCCTCTGAAAATCCCAAAAATCCTCAAAACGTGGTCCAAAATAGTGGATTTTCCCCTATTTTGGCACCTCCACTCCAAACTCCTTAGAATACGACCAATACCTTTGTTGGAAGATTGGTTGTTGTCATTGATGTCAACCCTAGTCATTGGTTTTGGACTGCAATATTGATGAAGGTATTTGGACATGAAGGACAATGCACATGTAGATACAACACCCATGTATGGATAGTATACATCATGTTGATTTTGGTGGTATCTGGCACATCACGTGGATCCTCATGGTTCAGGAGAAATGAATTTTTGAAGATGACAAAGTGAATTGAAGAAGGAAGTACATGTAGGCCCGAAAGATAATTAAAGAAAAGAATTACAAAATAAGAAAGTGTCAGGTCGACCCTAATGTTAAAAGGAAGTGACATAAATGGTATAAATAAATTTCATTATACATTCATTTGAAACACAAGTCAAATTTCAGAGGAAATCAAAAGAAAAGAAGGTCAGATTTCAAGGGAGGATGAAGTCTTTTGGTGATGTGTTCTAAAGTATGTTATTTTCAGGTCATCTTACCATTTTCTCTATAACTTTTTTTTCTAGAATGCTTCATATGGTGAAATTGATATGGTATTGATAATACATATCAAGGTACCTGCGATAAAAGTTTTAGCTCTTGATTCGCTATAATTATGGAGATACACTCTATGCAAGATAGGGTTTTTGACCAGTCTTGAAGCTAGTCAATAAACAAGTGTTACGGGTAAAACAATCATAATTTCTTCATAGAGAATCCAAATGAAGTGGGACCACTTTCATTTTAAAGGGTACAGACTTTAGTTTCTTGTCTCCAATTTTCAGAATCTGATGTTAAATATTGAGCACGGGGCATTCTGTACAAGTTCGCTCTCCTGAATAAACCAGAATTGAACAAGGTCTACCATTCTCTCTATAACTTATTTTTGGGGAGGATTTAAGGAGTGAAACTTGGAGACGTTTCAAAGAAGACATTGAGTAATATTATCTACAGGATCAAAGTACTCCAAGAATTGAAGAATTGCATAAATTGAAGAAGTCTCAGGAAGCATTATCAGGTTCTATGTGATGGTTGGTTGATGGTGATGATTTAATGTAAAGTT
>JASDQU010188727.1:0-18456 GCA_032191745.1 Picea mariana | reverse complement strand
TTAATATCACCAAATGATTTCATGAAAATGAAAAACCAACCAAGATATTATTTGATGAAGTATTGAACCCATTATTCAAAATAGTCAAACTTGCTAATGAGCAAAAGAAAGAACACATAATCATAATTTAAATGAAAGTAAACATTTGATAAAAATTAACGTTTTTGCTTAAATTGAGATTTTTATGCTCGTTTCTAACTTTTGACATATACTCTTGTAATGAATACATCATACTATAGTGAATGTCTTAAGTTTGTCTCAAAGCAAGCCAAGGTATGGAACTATTTGAAAACGTTGATTTTGTAACTCATTATAATTATCAAGATTCTAAAGGGGGAGTTGTTGGGACCCAACAAATGGAGACTTACTAGGTGAAGCAATTATCTCTGATATAGTAATATTTTATCTTAGGAAGACAATAATAAGACTTGAAAAATGATTTAAGCTCCCTAAAATAAATTCACTCTAAGACCATATAGTATTAGGATAAGCTCAATGCTATAACCAGAAAATAGAATTTTTTTTTTCAGAGGATTATAACCTGAAATAATGTCTTAATCAAGGATTCATGATGTTTATAAAAGAACTTCAATACCGTTGATAGAGTCACTGCTGCGAGCAGGCGTCCATAGCCTCAACAGGGATGTCATTTAACCCACTCAAATGCTTTTATCCCATCCAATAGTTGTATCCACATGATGTATACTTCCATAAAAGTTAATTTAAAATCATACACCTGCTACCTCTCGTCCTGACATTGCTTCATTGCCAGCAGACCTGTTCAGTACTTTGACGAAGTTGTCTTAGTATCATGTATGCATTTACCCGTTGCCAGTGAGCCTGTTCAGTACCCCGACGGGTTTGCACACACTTCCCACACTTAAGTGCTTCCAACGCTCTTATGTCACTTTTAAATAATAATACAATTATAGATTTCTTGATGACAAAGAGAGCGGGGTGATATTGGAGGTTAATTTCAATATAGGTAAATAGTTGACCATGTTATTTATTTTCTTTCAAAACTGGAAGTTTTATCATGGTTTAGGGCTTTTAGATTTCCTTTAAGAAATCATCTAGAGAATGGGAAAGCACTTAAAAATGATTCCTTAAGAATATGGATAGCGTTAAAAGTTTAAAGATCATCGTAATTCTCAAAGATTTAAACCATATCTCTGGTGTAATACTCTAGCAAAGATAATTTGAGGACAAAATGAGAGTGACAATTGACTTAAAAACTAATTGTCTGAGCTATATCTTAATATCATGACCTATTTGAACTATTTCAATTAGGGATGATTTTAAGGATGGAAACTTATTTTAAAATGTAGAAACCTTGATGAATCTTACTAATCCTTCATATGTCAACTATAAATGTTTGGCGATATTTTTGTAAAAATATTCAATTTTCTAAGTATTTTATATAGTTTTTATAAAATTTTGGCGATTTTTAAGGTAAAATAATTTTATCCTATAGAATTTGGGCGAATCATTTTTAAAATAGTGAATCTCGTTTTTGGAAAAACCATGGAAAATTAGCCCATGAGCGAAATTTAGCCCCTAAAATCATCCCTGAAATTTTCAATTTGCTTGAAAAACACAAGTCTTAAAATAAATGCCTCCTTCGACAATAGTTCTTTGATGAGAAATATATCGATTCAAAAAGAAAGGTAAGAAAAAAACTCATTTAAAATAATCAAAGAAAACAAAAACACACAACAAACCAAATCAAATTTTATTAATGGGATTCAAAATCAAGAGTACACAAAATCAAAACAGCAAAATAAAACTTTTCAGGAAATGATTTTGGCCAAAGATAAACTTGAGTTTTTGTATCCACTATCATCTCACTGTAAAATAAAGGAAGAACTAAATCATATAAAATAGTCCTTTTCTTAAGATAGTGATGCATAAGATATTACTTTGACCAGGCATAATTATTAATAATAAAAAAGAGACTAAAAGAAAATAGAAAAAACCCTTATTAAGATGAGTGCAGTCCTACTCATGGCACCTTGGGTCAGGGTTGAATTGATAGTTTAAATTTACTTATCTCTTTACTTTCCATTTAAAATTTTCATGATGATACTGCGTTTTTGAAAAGAAATATTCAACGAAAAGCAGAGAGAAAAAGATTTAAAGTGGACTTCCCTGACAACATTTATATTATGGTTCTCTTGGTGTACCCACTTGTGTTCATAACTGCATTATTACACAAAGAAATATTGAAAAAGAAAACTAAAAGAAAACCTACTGCTAAACCTACTCTAACTACTAAATAGATCAAAACGCTAAGTAAAATTGTATTTCCAATGCAGCCACAAGAGTATCTTCAATCCTTCAATACATATAAAGTCAAAAATTAGAATAAAAGAATCTAGTATTTGTAGATACAAAAGAAATATTTCATGCTTATCTCCTATATATTCTTTTAAAAAAAAAACAAGCATGACCTTACCATTTTCTTGAAACTTATTGATGTATGAATCCTCCAACCATTCTGCAATTTGGTCATGATATGGGTCATCATGGCATGGAAGAACATAAGTAAGTTTGGAAAACTTGTCAATATTATGAGGACCTGACATAACCATCTACCAAAGCCGAAATTCCCCATCCTCCTGACAATTCTCCAAGTGTTCATCAATTTCTTCACACGGAGGATCTAAAAAAATCATATGATTCTTACTTCCTAGATATTTAGGTAGAAACAAAGGAAGCACAACTTTATCTTTATTATGAAGATGTTTTAGATACGAATCGTCAAGCCATTATAAGATCATGTCATAAAAATTAGGATGAAAACTATGACTTTGATGAAATGGATATATCAATAGGGAACACATCATAAGAGGATTCATGACATCAGTTAGATTATTGGTTTGAACACTTCCTTTTGATAAGAATGATCATTTCAAAATGTGAAGCTTAAACATTAAAATTTGAACTAATCAAATAACGAATATGCAATGTAAAATATTCGATCTCCATAAGGATGAGTGCATTGTCTTTTTCAAAAATAAATCGTGTAAAACTATCTTGCAACATGTACCTTTTCCATTCGAGTGATGAAAGTGAAAGAACATCAAATCTGACTTGATAAGTGTTATGTTTGGAATTAGTTTCACCAAATTTTGGCATATCGAAAAGATTGGATTGTGGTGGCAAAGAGTAAGATATCGTGGGTTAAGTATCAAATCCACCAGAATCTAAGAAGAGATCGGAATATAAAGAGTAAAAGGAATCATAAATAAGCACATGAAAAGAATATCTTGAGCTATGATGTTTAACAATGGTATTCTCAAGACATTCCTCTTCATTTTCCTTAAAACTTTCACTCTGTTTTGGTGATAAATTCTTCAACATAATATGATCATCTAAATTTGCCTCATGTACGATAGATAAATAAAAAATTCCATGGAAAACACCTGATATTTCATGTTGATAAGGTACGATTTGTAGATGAGGGTTTAAGATTACTTCTTCCAACTGCAGATCTACATCTCTAATCAATTTCATTGGAATGTTAGAGTGTTTAAGATCATTTTCATCACCTAAGTCTTCTTCAATAACTGAATTTAAATACTGATTAGAGAAAGACTTAGGAGAACGAGGACATTCACCTTGACCCAACATCGAATCTTCTTCAACGATGGTCGAGGACTGAAAATACAATGATTTAGAAGAAAAACCATTTTGATTGTTAGTAAGAACATTTTCAATAGATTTTACCTCCCTTGCTTATTCAACATTTTCGGATGGATCCCTCTCATCCTGTGAACACAATTCTTCTTGCAATTGAGTGATAGTATTTGTAACTGCTTCATCATTTGTGATCGAATATGACTGGATGCAAGCATCATAGAGGAGATTTAATACAAATGACATGTCATCAAGATTAAATTTACAAATAACATGATGGATTCTTGTCGAAAATACTTTTGAAGATTAATCGCTATTGATTAGCAAAGTCTAAAATTCTTCACATAATTGATTGTAATCGTAGATTTCAAAAGCATCTAAAAATTCATCTACAAACTGAAACCAATCAAAAATGTGATATGTTGGAAAAGACTCAAACCAATGTTTAATCCGACCCTTGAAAGTAAAAACAAACAATCTGCACAAAACCTTTAAATCAGAAATATCATGCTTGATGCACTTACACCAAAACTTGTTAATATGGTATTTTGTAGATACATTCCCCCCACCATCAAAGGTGAGTTTGGACAAGAGAGAGATTGTCTTGTTCGGAATATCAGGTAATGAGAAGTGGAAAGCATGTTCCAACACAGTGATTTGGGGAGCCATGGGAAATTAATTAAATTTGAAACAAGGACTCCTATAAGGCCATCTTGTCAGTCTAACCCTCCTTCTAGCGCCATTTGTTGATGGGGGAAATTGATCGTCCATCAACTGGAAGAGGGATTCTTGTCCGAGGTTGTCTAAATAACCCTAGCCGTTTGGTATAACTCGTTCTGACGGGTTTAATGGATCTGTTGGTCAATCTAAAAGTCCTAGAAGAAACAAATAAAATAAATAAAAGAGATGAAATAACTAACTAATTACTAAACATTATATATATATATATATGTTGTAATGTAACTGTAGTAATTGGATTTAAGTAGAAGATATACAAGTCTCGTTTATTTACATGATTTACAAGCTGCAAGTTTTAATCGAAACTTACAAAAATCGATGTGAAAAATGATTGCTTCTAGGAAGCAGATAAAGAAAACACATAAAAATATTTATTGTTTTTCTTTTATAAATTTAAAGAATCTTACAAAAAAAAGTTAATGAAACATGAACATGTGGATAGTCAAAGCTAAACCATACATTTTAGTTTCAATGATATGTAAATGATAGAAAAATACAAAGAAGTTATCTTGTCAATGAATTAGTGAGGTGTATCCAAGCATATGCATGAGTGGTGAACATCCAACTGCCATGTCCAATAGAGAAATCTGCAATGAACCTTATGACTGTTCTAAATAAATTCAGAACATGTATTGACAGCTTAGGTTTTAATGACAAAAAAGGAAACAAAAACATAAACCTGTGATCTCATAATTATACATGATTATAGAAAGATAAATCTGGAAGCAATCTATGCATTTTATCCTTCAATTTAAAACTCAAAGATAAATCCCATTATTTAAATCGAATATATAATCACATCATTTGTATTTTGATAAAGCAAACGATAGATGTTATTTATAATATAAACCTCATACACATCACAGATCATTTAATCTAAAGATATCAGACCTGCACATGTAACAAGATTAAAAAAACATAAATAACAACATTATAAACAAAAGGCTAAAGCCAAAATGCATATATGTCATTCTATTAAGTTTTGGAATCACTTGTCCATTCTAGAGTCTTGGAAGAATTTTTTTTGGATAATACACTTTAAACATTGAAAAAATTAATACATAAATGATAATAATTAACCATGTATTGATAAAAAAGAATAAAGCTATTTAAATCAATGCACAATCAATTATTCAAAGAATATGAAGATATTATAATGAAAATGAAACCATTTTACTCACAGGACAAAAGTCATTAAGAAATTTGGAATTCCGTATTCTTCTTTGAAAATACTCGTCCATTCTCCCAAAGATTCCTGCCATCCATTACTCCATTTGAAAATAAATAAAGAGTTTAAAAAAGATATAATATACAAAAGAGAAAAGGATAAAAATCCTCCTCTCCAATTCTTCCATCCCCATGGCTCTGAACTTTCTCATATATTTATACAATGAATGAACAGTCTGGGCATCACTATTAATTTTCACCACCTGAAATTTGCTTCATAAATAGACTTCAATATCTCTTAAATCGTGCATTTTTGGGGGAGAATCTACACGCAGAAGGTAAATTGGTCCATTTTGGTTCTGGGTTTTCAACCGTTTCTTCAAATTCCTCACGGTATGGCTGCAATTAGTTCTGAAAAATTGTCTATCTGATCTTGACGCCTTTCCAAATTTTATCTGTTGTTGCTCATAAAATTATTTGTAGCAATTCAAAATTATTTTTGGATCAGTCATATTGAATGTATTTGGATAATAAAATCAAGCCATGATCAGATCCGTATCAAATATTTGATAATAGAAACCTGTGAAACAAAAAGAAACCTAAATTAATAACCTAAAAATTGTGAATAAAACAAAATCTAGAAAAATAAAAAATGAATTTAAACTAACTATAACTTATAAACAAACATTGTTTATAATTTGTTGTCAAATATGATCTTAAAATTCTAGAAGCTTCAAGTTAATGGAGAAGAGAAAAATATTAATTTTGGTATTTTACAAAATCAAACAAATGATAGATAATTCTTTTATTATTATTATTTTGAAATGAGATGCAAAATGAAAAAAGAATTTAATTAATTAATATCACCAAATGATTTCATGAAAATGAGAAACCAACCAAGATATTATTTGATGAAGTATTGAACCCATTATTCAAAATATCAAACTTGCTAATGAGCAAAAGAAAGAACACATAATCATAATTTAAACAAAAGTAAACATTTGATAAAAGTTATCGTTTTTGCTTAAATTGAGATTTTTATGCTCGTTTCTAACTTTTGACATATACTCTTGTAATGAATACATCATACTATAGTGAATGTCTTAAGTTTGTCTCAAAGCAAGCCAAGGTATAGAACTATTTGAAAAGGTTGATTATGTAGCTCTTTATAATTATCAAGTTTATAACGGGGGCCATTTTAAATTTTGTAAAAACTTTATGGGGAGTTGTTGAGACCCAACAAATGGTGACTTACTAGGTGAAGCAGTTATCTCTGATCTGGTAATATTTCATCTTAGGAAGACAATAATACGACTTGAAAAATGATTTAAGCTCCCTGAAATAAATTCACTCTAAGACCATATAGTATTAGGATAAGCTCATTGCTATAACCAGAAAATAGAATTTTCTTTGCAGAGAATTATAACCTGAAATAATGTCTTAATCAAGGAGTCGTGATGTTTATAAAAGAACTTCAATACCATTGACAGAGCCATTGCTGCCAGCATACGTCCATAGCCTCGACAGGGATGTCATTTAACCCACTCAAATGCTTTAATCCCATCTAATAGTTCTATCCACTTGATGTATACTTCCATAAAAGTTAATTTAAAATCATATACCTACTACCTCTCGTCCTAACATTGCTTCGTTGCCAGCAGGCCTGTTCAGTACCCTGATGAAGTTGTCTTGGTATCATGTGTGCATTTACCCACTATCAGCGAGCATGTTCAGTACCCCGACGGGTTTACACAAACTTCCCACACTTAAGTTCTTCCAACCCTCTTATGCCACTTAAATAATAATACAATTATAGATTTCTTGATGACAAAGAGAGCGGGGTGATAGTGGAGGTTAATTGCAATACAGGTAAATAGTTGACGATGTTATTTATTTTCTTTCAAAACTGGAAGTTTTATCATGGTTTAGGGATTTTAGATTTCCTTTAAGAAATCATCTAGAGAATGGGAAAGCACTTAAAAATGAGTCCTTAAGAATATGGACGGCATAAAAAGTTTAAAAATCATCGTAATTCTCAAATATTTAAACCATATCTCTGGTGTAATGCTCTAGCAAAGATAATTTGAGGACAAAATGAGAGTGACAATTGACTTAAAAACCAATTGTCCGAGCTATATCTTAATATCAGGACCTCTTTGAACTATTTCAATTTGCTTGAAAAACACAAGTCTTAAAATAAATGCTTCCTTCGACAATAGTTCTTTGATCAGAAATATATTGATTCAAAAAGAAAGATAAGAAGAAAATTCATTTAAAATAATCAAAGAAAACAAAAACACACAACAAACCAAATCAAATTTTATTAATGGGATTCAAAATCAGGAGTACACAAAATCAAAACAGCAAAAGAAAACTTTTCAGGAAATGATTTTGGCCAAATATAAACTTGAGTTTTTGTATCCACTATCATCTCACTGTAAAATAAAGGAATAACTAAATCATATAAAATATCATATGCGAGCAAGTCATTTTCTTAAGATAGTGATGCATAAGATGTTACTTTGACCAAGCATAATTATTAAAAATAAAAAAGAAACTAAAAGAAAATAGAAAAATCTTTATTAAGATGAGTGTAGTCTTACTCGTGGCACCTTGGGTCAGGGTTGAATTGATAGTTTAAATTTACTTATCTCTTTACTTTCCATTTAAAATTTCCATGTTGATACTGCATTTTTGAAAAGAAATATTCAACGAAAAACAGAGAAAAAATTATTTAAAGTGGACTTCCCTGACAACATTCATATTATGGTTCTCTTGGTGACAGACGATTTTTCAGAACCATAACATTCATATTTAATTTTTTATTCATATTTCCTTTCAAATATGATCTTAAAATTTTAGAAGCTTCAAGTTAATGGAGAAGAGAAAAATATTAATTTTGGTTTTTTACAAAATCAAACAAATGATAGATAATTCTTTTATTATTATTATTATTTTGAAATGAGATGCAAAAAGAAAAAAGAATTTAATTAATTAATATCACTAAATGATTTTATGAAAATGAGAAACCAACCAAGATATTATTTGATGAAGTATTGAACCCATTATTCAAAATAGTCAAACTTGCTAATGAGCAAAAGAAAGAACACATAATCATAATTTAAACGAAAGTAAACATTTGATAAAAAATTAACGTTTTTGATTAAATTGAGATTTTTATGCTCTTTTCTAACTTTTGACATATACTCTTATAATGAATGCATCATACTATAGTGAATGTCTTAAGTTTGTCTCAAAGCAAGCCAAGGTATGGAACTATTTGAAAAGGTTGATTTTGTAGCTCATTATAATTATCAAGATTCTAACGAGGGCCCCTTTAAATTTTGTAAAAAATTTAAGGGGAGTTGTTGGGACCCAACAGGTGGCTCGAGGTGAATTGTGGGGCAAAAAGTAGTTTGGTTCCAAACCACTCTTGGGTGCACCTGCAATCGTGTGTTTACGTAACGTCTTCGCCCAAGGTCACATCAAGGAGGGGCTTATCAGAAAATGATCTAGCGCTCAAACTCTAAGATTTCGCAAGCACGAAGGGGAAGATTGCGGGTGTCATAAGACCTATGCCAGAAAGATGAAATGGCCTTTGTTCAAATACAAAGACGAGACCATCAAGGTTTTAGAGAGTCATCTGCCTCAAGAATTGGAGATCCTTGACCGAGAGGTCGTGCAACCCTTAGGAGAGAAGGGGGTATGCATCATAAAGTCATTATGAGATATAACTAGTCTTGGATATTTGCATGTGCTTCATTGACGTAGAGCCGAGAGGTAGTACATGCTTACTCGATAAAGGTATGCATATGATTTGAAATGCATGACATTGAAGACATCAAACCCTATTCCCCAGGACTATCATCATTGAAATGGATTAAACCCCCATCTAGAGATTATATGAGATTGTTGAATTAAGATGAATTGATGAACTATAGATAGGGATTTAGTTTGTGAAATCAATGATTATGGTTATGATAAATTGGTAATGCCATTAATATATTTTCATCACTTTGATAGATGTGTTATGTTGTGCATTTTGATATACTAGTATCTCAATGCTCAAAAATCATCACCATCTAGCTTTGAAACTGTACTTGTATAGACTAATAAGTTCTCACATAGAAATTGAACTAAAATAATATTAAGTTTCATCTTAATATTTAAGTGAAAGGGTTTTTTCATGAAATGATCTTTATATTGTTGAAAATTGTTTATATTATGTTGTTATAATGAACTATTATAACAACAAATCCTCTTACTTTTAAAGTTGATATTAAAGGTAAGTTACAATGTGTTTAGTAGTTCAATAAGGTCTTTTCATTAAAATTCTTTTCAAAAATATGTATGGGAGCCAAGTCAAGTCAAGAGCCAAGTCAAGCTAGAGAAACAAATAATGTCTTTTCATTCTAATTATTCTTTCCAATAAGTCAAGCTAAAAAACTCGTAAAATTAATATTCATGTGAAATAATTTTAATTTTATGTAATTTTAGTTTTACATTTTTAAGAGTTCTTTTCTACAATATTTATTAAAAATAATCTACACACAAACTCTCCCCTATTTATAATTTTTATAAACATTTAACCAAGATACTTTATAATTTCTTATTTATTTTTTTATTAAACTTCCTGATCTCCCCTATTTATGATATTTGTATAAAAAAGGTGATATTTAACCCTTAATAAATATTAAATTTAATGATTTTTTAACCGTGAAAAGATGATAGCGTGTTTACAAATTCCAACAATGTTCACACCTCATTGGTTGCCACAATTACTCCACCACTTCCATCCGACTGCCTACCCCTCCTCACTCGTTGCCACAGTGACTCCACTCCTTCAATCCGACTTCCCATAGGCATGAAACCAATCAAATCCAATTTTATGGAATTATATCAACAATAAAAAATTACAGAAGTCTTTCTTATTTCAGGATACTGCATAACATAATTACAGTTCAATTACATCATATTAATAAACATAAACAAGTATAATGAAAAACTTTCTTGGAGAATAAAATACACTATTAAGAGCAATTTTTATTTTCTTCATATTCAATTCTACACATTTCATGACTCGGTGATTTTCATTCATCCAACATGATACCTGGTAGTTACAAACCCTCTGCTCCCTGGCTCAAGCAGAATTCTTTCTGTGACATACTGAAGGCCAGGGCAGCATTGACTGTAACAAGTACAACCTAGCTCATGGTGATTGCCAATTACATTTTCATTTTTAATGCTACGCATCACTCAAATATAATTGTTCCAAATGCCTTTGATGTGCCTCTTGTAAGTTATCTGTTATTTCAATTGTTTCAATGATTAAATTAAAGATGCAACCCTCCACATCAACCCTCCACATCAAGATATTTGAGCTTATTGAAATTCCTCAAGTAATTTGGAAGCCTCTCCAAATTATGGCACCCCGAGAGATCGATGTATTGGAGGTTAGTTAATAGAACAAAGGAAGCCGGCAGCCATTCCAAATCGTGGCAATTTGAGAGATTGACGTGTTCGAGGTTGATTAAATCACCAAAGCCATCTGGCAGCCACTGTAAATTGTGGCATCCCTGCAGATCAATGTGTTGGAGATATCTTAAATTAACAAAGGAATCTGGTAGCCTCTGCAAACCGTGGCAACCTGAGAGATTGATATGTCGGAGGTCCCATAGTTCACCAAAGGAATCTGGTAGGCTCTCCAAATTATGACAGCCCCGCAGATCGATGTGTTGGAGGCGAAGTAAATAACCAATGGAATCCGGCAGCCTCTCCAAATCGTAGCAATGTGAGAGATTGATGTGTCGGAGGCGTCTTAAATAACCAATGGAATCCGGCAGCCTCTCCAAATTGCGGCAGAATGAGAGATCGACGTGTTCGAGGTTCCATAAATGATCAAAGGAGTCTGGCAGTGACGTCATTTTTGAACACTCCGTTAACACCAAGGCCTTTAAAGATTGCAAATGACAAAATTTTTCTGGCAATTTTGTCATATTAACCTGTCCTGATAAAAACCTGCCGACGACGATGCGTTCTAGGTGTTCCAACCGCCCTATGGACTTTGAAATGTTGGAGAGCGGAGCATTAATCTCTAACTCCCGCAACTGCAAAGGTACCTGCCAAATGTTCGCGCGTTGTTTCAATTATAACTACATCTTAATCCCGATTCTCTCTATAAAACCCTTTCGTATCCTTCCGACAACGTGTGGTGCCATATTAACTTAATTGCGATTAACACAAAAACGGTAACACAACAGATTTCTATTTACCTGTTCGTCTTTCCACAATGTTTCTAACAAGCTCCCGGACACTTGTAGAACCCTTAAACTCTCCATTGGTATCCACGAAGGCAGGGAAAGGTTGGGACAGTTGCTCCACCGGAGCCATATGAGACTTGGGACGTGCATCGGCTTTCTCAAAATACGTTCCAAGATAACATTTTCAGTATCAACAACTTCCAAGGTCTTCATATCAATACCGTCAAGTGCATCAACAAGTGTATCCATACCGCCAGATGCATAAACATCATCATAATATTCACCCAGAACCACCCTAATGCCCCGGACAGTTGTTACCTGTTCAATTGGCACATTTGTTACCTGTTCATTCTGGAAAAATGAAGTTATTAGTCTTCATTTTTGGAAAATAATAAAAAAAATTACAAAATTGAATTGAAAAATGATAGTTATTACTTTTCGTTTTTGGAAAATATTAAAAAATTACAAATTGAAGGTTGAATTTTATCGAATAATCTATAAGATTAATGATTGAGCACTTACAGATAATTGCTCCAACATATCCTTAATAGCGGTAGAATGCAAAAGACTACGAGGCAAGGAAGCATCAGCAACAGCTTTTCCAAAATCCCTAAGGTGGTCATGCATATCTATATTATTTTCAATGTCCACTTCCAAAAGACATCTGTCCTCTAGAGTTCGAAACCCCAAACGACCATTCCAGCCGGATCCCTCCCATATTCTTATGGCAGTATCCCTCTTTTGTCCTATGAAAAAACATGCACTGTCTAAGAACATATGCTGTTGCTCCATCTCGAGGCTCTGGTAACTAATTTGAAGTTTTTCGTGTGTGTCACTGGGAAGTACTTGTTGAAGTTTATCTAATAGGTCTTTCCAATCAGATTTGTCAGATTTCACAAAGACAAGTGCTCCAAACACTTTTAAAAATAAAGGCAATCCATCACAGACTTCTAAGAAGTTATCTACTAGAGATTCAAATCGTGAACGTGGATAGGGCTGGCTGAAGGCATAAGCGGTGTTGATCATTAAGGCCAGTTAACTGATAAATTGATGCGTTCTCAACTCCTGAGCTTCTGATCACCTTTTCATCTCGAGATGTAATGAGTACTAAGCTATTGAGAGGAGATCAGTTCGAACTGGCAAAAGTGCATTAATCTGATTCAGGTGATCTACATCATCTAAAATTACAAAGACACGATAAGATGTGAGATGTTTTTTGAGCGCTGCTATACCTTCATCAATACTGTTTATCAGCACATCCGTTCCAGTCAAGCTTTTAAGAAGTTATCTTTGCAAAGAATTTAAAAAGCCTTTCCTTGCATTTTCTTTCACATTAGATAAAAAAACAAAATTTATAGTAATCTACCCTCTTCCGATCGAAGAGTTCTTTTGCTAGAGTTGTCTTTCCTAATCCGCCGAGCCCAACAATCCCTACGACTTGAGGTTTTGCACTTTGATGATTTTCCTAAAAAAGATTGTTTTCAAAATCTTTCACCTTTTCATCCAAACCTACTAGATATCTGGGTGCTGCCCCCTTAATTGCCTTTCATTAAACACAGATCTAACAACTTCATCTAACAAGTAGCCGTCGTCGCTGGTTAAGAAAATAAATACAATTAGTGAGAAACAAAAGTCATATCAACTCAAAAATAACAATAGTAATAATTGCAAATCAGCTAGTTTATGTTTTAAAATTATGTTTTGTATTTTAATATAATAATTGCAAAGCAGCTAGTTTGTACTTTGAAATTATATTTTACATTTTGATTAAAATGATAAATATTTTATAGTTTCATTAAAATGATAAAGGAAACATAAATTTTGTGATCATTTCTTCGAACCATAATATTTGGGAGTTCAAATCAGAATGTCACCACATTGCAGAGTCCCTTTGCTAAGACTAAATACTAAAGCATTAATAAGACCACAAACATTGCACAATTAAAAATGACATAATATTATTTGCAATATTCAACATATCGCTCAATTAAAATTATTCATTAAACTTAAATATTTAAAGACTGTATCCATTTGTTTAGTTTTTCTAATTATTTTCAAAATCTACACTTTAAAACAAATTGATATATTAATATTAATAAATGAAAAATATCAATCATGAAATATTAAAATAAATAAACCTTAGAATAATTAAAAATATCAATAATAAAATATGTGATTAATGTTAATGTCAATCAAATTTGCTATATTAATAATAGTGAATATAAACATAACTAATGTAATTCAAAAAAATTTACAAACATATAAAAACATATTAAGAATTGAATAAACATTTAAAATAAAAATAATAATAAACATATTAAGAATTGAATAAACATTTAAAATATAAATAAATAAACATATGGTTAAATAAACATTTAAAAAAAAAAAAATTAAATTCAAAAATAATCAAATTTGAAATTGATTACAAAGTATACAGTACACCTAAAACCAAATATAAAAATAACTCCACAAATTTAGTCATTTTTTAATAAATCTTTAAAAAAAAAATTAAAAAAAATGTTTTTGTATATTTACTTAATTTTAACATATATTAAAAAATAGTTTATAAAAAAATGTTTTATATATCTATTTAATTTTAATGTGTATTAATTATGTTTGACATTGAAGTGAAAAAATTTTAAAAGAATTATATATAATTGAATTATGTATAATTATAGTATTAATATTATTTTTCACTAAATAAATTACATAGTAATTATCTTTAATTTTAATGTGCATTAATTTTGTTTGACATTGAAGTGACAAAACTTCAAAAAAATTACATATTAATTGAATTATACATAATTATAATATTAATATTATTTTTCACTAAATAAATTATATAGTAATTATCTTATGTGCATGTCGCATAATTATAATATTAATATTATTTTTCTTTAAATAAATTACATAGTAATTATCTTATATACATGTAAAAAAAATTTTTAAACCTACTTTAGTGAGTTGCATGCAATACTTTTATTACTAATTACTTTTACTATTGAGTTATTATTATTCTTACTATTGTGTTATTATTATTTCATGCAATACCTTTATTACTAATTACTCTTAATATTATGTTATTATTATTTTTAACTAACTTTATAACCAATACCAATATGCATTGAAAATTTAATTTAATATTTAAATATACATAAATTTTCATTAAAAAATATTTAGTGTGCTTTCAAACTGAAAGTGGTTTATGTTTTCACTTTCAATTAAGTCAGTCACCTTATGGACTCCCTCGTTTAACTCTTAAGTTCGAAGTCCAATGAGAGTGGCATGCTTTTACATGATCAATCATTAGTCAACCCGTTTGAAGACGCATTCACTCACAACTAACGACAATACAATTATTGTGATGAATTGTTTGTTATTATTAATAAAAGATTTTTTTATGTAACATAACCATAGACTTTTTTTTTTTTTTTATATTGATGTTCATTATCAGCATAACATATCATTTACAGGAATAAGGTCCTCATTAATTAATTTAAAATTTTGAAATTAGGACAGTCGACTTAACTAAATAATTGTTAAATTGTCTTGCAACTAAAGTATTAATTAACGACGATCAGCTAGCTTTTATTCGACAATTAGTCCTAATGATGAATCCCGATTCGGATTCGAAACGTCGACTACGAAATGACACCAACTATGGTTTATCCAAACAACACTTGCGAAACTCTTCACCACAAAAAATTAAAAACAACAAGACCCTAATTAGTAATTACAAAAGAAATAAAAAACAAAATTAAAGGAAATCATTAAGCTAAAAACCACCATATCAAAATTAAGTGTCTGTTTCAATCACGGTGGAGCATAGGATTTGTTGGAAAACATACTTGAGTTATTTGTTGAAAATTGTATAGAATAAAGAAGATGGGGCTAGTTTTCTAACACCTTATTCATAACATCAAGTCCCTCTGCAAGATTCGCTCATAAATCTTTGATTTTTCTAAAAGTTACCAACTACAAAGTAAATTTTCCAAATAATTAAACTTTATATTACAAAGTAAATTTTCCAAATAATTAAACTTTATATTTGATATTTCTCAATAATTAAACTTTACATTCGTCGCTAAATATCTAAAGCATGTGAGAGCATATCTATCCTCTATTTTCCAAATAATTAAACTTTACACTTTACATTAGTGGTTCGTCAAACCTCTAAAGCATGTGAGAGCATCTATATCTCTTCTTTATATCTAAAGCCTGTGAGAGCATATCTATCCTCTATTTTCCAAATAAGGTTAGTCAAACCTCTAAAACATGTGAGAACATCTATATCCTCTCTTTATATCTAAAGCCTATGAGAGCATATCTATCCTCTATTTTCCAAATAATTAAACTTTACATTAGTGGTTGGCCAAACCTCTAAAGCATGTGAGAGCATCTATATCCCCTCTTAATACAATGTAGACATTTCTTTATCCCTATTTATACATCGTAGACATTTATTTATCCTTAGGTTTTGTAAACAAGGCAGTCTTCAACATCTAAGATATGTTTAGATATTAGAAATAATTACGTTAACCAAAACTCTATACTACTCAAAATTACTTTTCTTAGGCTTTGTAAACAAGGCAGTCTTCAACACTTAAGATATGTTTAGATACTAAAAATAATTACTAGATATAATTTTGGGGATTAACTGTGTAGAGTAAGTCATTAATCTATGACCCATATCCATGAGTAGTAGTCGCAACTAACCAATAATTCTCATGATTTGAATAGTCCACTTAGCACTCATTGGATCGGGTAATGCTCACAGGGGTGAAGAAGTGGGATTGAAACCAATGAAATGAATCACATAGCATCAATCATCACTTTTGGGGCTTGCACCTGGTAACCAGGACTTCTTGGGTGGTCACCCATCCCAAGATGCCTATGGATCAAGCACACTTAACTCTGGATTTTTACCCCACAATCAAACCCAATTAGCTTGCTACCCCATTTGCAAAACCTTAGCAAGTATTGTTCCTTATGAACAATCCAGTTAGAGCTCCTTTCACTCTTATTATTTAACCATAGAGGGGCTTCCGCAGTGCAAAATATTAGATATCATTTTTAGGATTAACTGCATAGAGTAAGTCACTAATCTATGACCCACATCCATGAGTATTTGTTGCAACTAACCAATAAGTCTCATGATTTGAATAGTCCACTTAGCACTCATTGCATCGGGTGATGCTCACAGGGGTGAAGAAGTGGGATTGAAACCAACGAAATGAATCACATAGCATCAATCATCACTTATGGGGCTTGCACCCGGTAACCAGGACTTCCTGGGTGGTCACTGTAATGTTCCTGACTTGGCTAGTCTAGGAAACACTGCTAATGTGTGTGTAGGATCAAAGGTTTACAGCATATAAATGATCATACAAATAATAAACGCGACAAACGACTGCAAAGTTTGTATTATGATATCTCTGTGGATTACAAAATGGTCGAATGCGGTACAAAATGGTTGAATCCGGCTAAATAACTGACAATACTCGACTAGATCAACATACAAAGGATCTTAGTCAAAATATAAATAAGCAACTGCAGCTGAATAAAATAACAACACTCGGCCAGATCAAAAGACAAAAGGATCTTAGCCGGAATACACATAAGCAACTAAAAGATAATACCCAGAATATGGGAGCACTGCGGAATCAATGAAGAATGATGGAAGACCTGGATGATCTTCCCAGTGATTAGGGTGTGTCTTTCAACATCGAAATCAGCCTACTGGTGTCTTCCTCCTAGAATACACTAAACTATCTCTCCTGAGATGTGCCTGTTCTCCTCAATGATAAGTCATAATCTGCATAATGATGAATCAGGTCGCTGACCCTTCCTTTATAGCTTTCCAAAACCCTAAATCATGTTGAAACCCTAATTCGTTGTTGATTTCCAAAACCCTAAATCATGTTGAAACCCTAATTCGTTGTTGACTTCCAAAACCCTAAATCACTATTGAAACCCTAATTCACTATCGACTTCTATTTTTAGCTCATAATGACTTAAAAGCGCTTTTAACCCTTTTTAGCTCAATGTCACTTTCTGAATATAACACCTGTGACTGGAGTGACCTCTAGTAACCCTGTTTACCCCTCTTTGGCCCTGGCTATAGTCTAACGGGGTGGTTTAGACCATTAAGCCTCCTCTTCTAGAGCTCCTATTTGGAAAGGGACATTACAGTCCTCCCTTCCCGAAATTGCTTGTCCTCAAGAAATACTAGTCCAAGGTGCAGCAACACCTGCTTGCTCTCCCAAGTAGTGTCCTCTACTGGAAGCCCTCTCCATCTGATCAAACACTCTCTGATGACCCTGCTCCTTAGTTTCCTCTCCCGAAACTCCAAAACCTCCTCCGAAACTAACTCCAACTGTCCCTTCTCATCCAATGGGGGAAGATCCTCTTATGTGTTAATGAATTGTCCCATTGCCTTTTTTAGGCAAGACACATGGAACATGTTATGAATCTTTCTCCCCTCTGGAAGCTCTAGCTTGTAAGAAACCTCACCTACTGGCCGTGAGATCCTATAAGGACCATAAAATCTAGGCTTGACCTTCTCGGCCCCACACTTCTTAAGAGATGATTGTCTGTAGGGTTGGAGTCTCAAGAAAACCAAATCTCCAACCTCAAAGTTGTGCTCTATCTT
>JASDQU010188725.1:0-20284 GCA_032191745.1 Picea mariana | reverse complement strand
TTAGCTTCCATTGAATCCATCTTCTTTTGTAGTTCATTTATGTCCCTACGCATTTCTTCACCTTCATCAAGAGTCCAATTAGGATTTTCTGGAGGCTTATTTGGTGTAGAAGGTCCCTTTTTTGGTGGCATGTTGGCCAAATATCACTTTTGAATCTTGATTTTGAGGCAGTTCTTCTAGACAATATTTATTTTGTTCTATCTCCCAAGTTTCGGCCCTTCTGGGCAGGAAACTTTCTTTTAGGTAGTTCTCTGATATTTCTTCTCTGCAATGCCACAGGTCTGATCAAAATTGGATGTGCCAAGTGCAATTTACGGTAACTTCCTCACAACTTGCCGATTTTTGGCCTTTCCAGGAGATCTCACTTGTATAGCATTCCCCGCACAAAATAATTGATATAAAATTCTGAAACTCACACCCAAAATACTACAGACTGTCCACGATCCAATGCAACCAGTCCCACTCAATTTGGATACTCTAGCAAGAAGTTATGATTTTTTTACCTGGAACACCTTCTTGAGACTAGTCAATAGGACTAGTCAGATACCCTATCTTACACAAGGTGTATCTACAAATTTAAGATTACCCAGAAGCTAAATTTTTTACCACAGATACCTTACTAATTTCTGTAAATTTCCTCTGGCATTCAGGGTCTGAAACATTACAGAAAATGTTTTATAGTGAAAATTCCGCAATGACTCATTTCAGGATGATTCCAGAACCCTATCTTGTACAGGTTGTATCTCCAAAAGTATAAGGCCTCAGGAGTTGAATTTTGAACCCAATGTACCTTGATCCGTCTACTAAATATCCTTCAAGTTGTTCCTTCTGAAACATTGTAGAAAAATAGTTATAGCGAAAATTCCACGGTGTCTCAGATGTAGCAGCGAAACCCCAAGACCTTGAGCTCTGAAACCATATGTTAAGAACCAAACATCAATATAGCATAGAAAAACCTCAGGAAAAGTACTCAACGCCTTGAAAAAGAGATAATTTCAGATAATAAGCCTCTTCGAGTGGGCAACCTCCTTTTACCCCACTTAAATGTTCAAGTACAAGATGATTCAAAATGAAAATGTCCCCTTGGTATATATAGGAGACTAGGAGGTATAATTACAACTAATGGCCTAAATCTGACATAAATAAAATAACATTACTAATATAATATGCCCCAATTAAGGGGTAATGAGCCAATATTAGGGCCTAACATTCCATTGGTTAGAATGTTTCCAAAGGGACCTAGTCTGATACCAGTTGTTGAAATTATTCTTATACTGAGAGGGGGGGTGAATCGGTATAAAATACTTTTTACTTTAAATTTATTCTTCAATCATTCATTAACTTTAAAACAATAAATGCATGTAAAGTCAAATCACAGTGCACATAGTTTAATTTGGAAACCCTTGTGGGAGAAAACCACAAAAATGTATCTTTATAAATGCATGTAGGCACCAACCCACTGTTACAAATATTGTATGCACCAACCTACTAGATACACCAATCTCTTCAGCTGAACATCAACTCAACAAGATATTGTGTAGGCACCAACCTACTGGAGACACTAATCTCCTCAACTGAGCACCAACTAAGTAAGACCTATATAGGCATCAATATAAGATATTCATACATATAGTTCTTTTGACTTTACCTGTATGCTTCATACCTCATGCATTTCACAACATCATCATACCCTTAACTTTCATTTTCTAGTGCCTTTCCTTCCTTCATACCTCAGACATAGCTTCAGACCATAGTCAGATTTATCCTTCACTCCCTAGTGAACATCATATCATAATTCCTAGAATACAATTTCAGACTACAACATAACAACATCAAAACAATGCACTTTGCAGCATAATATACCTTAGTCCTACATATCACACCCTTAAAACTCCAAGAAAACTCCTCCTACACACCTTTAGACCCCAAGAATACTCCCCAGCTCCTCTTGCACACCTCATTTATCTTCTGCCCACTTTTTCTTTTTCTTATTTCTTAGATGCTCTTCAAATGCACACATGTATCTTATATTTATAGTGTTTTTGCTTTCACTTATGGGGCCAACTTGTAAAATTAGATGGGCCAACCTTTACTTTTTGGCTGGGTTGATTTGACAACATATTTCATATCTCCTTATTCATATGGAGTTAGAGGGAGTTCCATATACCATTGCAAAGGTATCGTAATAAGATTTTCAACCATATTTCATGTGCTCCCATTTGAGATATTCCTTTATAGTACAAAGGCATTCAAAGAGAGGGTATCCAAATTGAACATCAAAAATCCAAAAAAAATATTTCCAACAATCTCCATCTTGCAATATTTAGCTTGGGCATTTGTAGTATCCCCTTGTCTTTGACATCAATGACAACAATATTTCCAATATCCTTTTCTAAAAATTATTTTCAGCTGCAATGCTTAAACATCTCTAACATATGTAGGCCTTGGAATACCTTGAACTATCCTTGAATTCCCTTCCTCATCAAGACATGTGAAATCCTTGTTGTACTAATATAGGACACCATGATGCTTGTCCAACCAATCCATACCAATCAAACAATCATATGGACAACACGATGTGATATTCAAATTTGCCTTAGTGTTGATGCCATTCATGTTCATTGAAAAATCCTTGACCAACTCATTGATTCTTCTCTTGGTTCCTGTGGCTAGTTGAACCAATCAAGACTTCTCGTGCTTACATTTCTTCAATTTAATTATTTAAACTATATTATGATATATATCGCTATGGATATCTCTAGAATCAATAAAAATAACTATGGGATAATTATCAATCTTATCTTCCACATCAATCATGTGGGATTGATAGTCTTCTTGTCTATTGTCCAAGGTTGCATAAATCCTTGGCACACTCTTTCCCATATCTTTCACCATATCAACTTCCTGAATGATATGTAGAGTCCTCATCCTAGGCTCACTTTGTACTTTCTTCCCTTGTTTATATGACTATGAGCCATTCCTGAAGAAAGGTGGCTTGAATCCTTTCCTCCTTTGATCCATATTGCCTTTCTTTTTGTCATCCCAAGCTTTTTGAAAGTATTTCCTTCTATTATTCTACTCATACAAATACTTAGCTTTCCTCACGACTTCCTCCAAAGTCTTGGGCTCATCAAACTAAATTTTATCCTTGTAGAATGATGGTATCCTACTCAAGAACCTTTGAATTTTAACCTTCTCATAATTGATTGTTGATCCTTAATGTGTTAAGTTTGTTGTAAATTCTCTCTTATAAATTCATTTTCAATACTTAGAAATTTTCATGATTGTTGTGAGTTCACAACACAAATTTTCCTTAGTCCAAAGTTCTATGGCCTCCAAAATACACCCTTGTGTTCAGCCACCTTTATTTTTCACACATACTTAGAAACTTTTCCAAACACTTCAGCACAGGTCTAAGGAATTTTCCTGATTCACTTGTATATAATTGCAATACCTTCATCCAATCGATTCTTCATACTTAAGAAATTATTTAAAATTTCACTGCGCTCCACGAGACATTATATTGCTCCTCTTCCATACTCACCGACCTGCCATACTTCATCACCTCCATGATGTCTCAACACTTAGTCAAATTTTAAACTTCACCATGGGACATAGTAATTTCTTTGATATTCCATACATACCCTCTATCCTCTCCATCCGGCTGATTCCTTATACTTAGTCATTTTTTTGAAATCCCACTATGGGTCCACGGGTTCGTGCTCATTTCATTTTTCCTCCACATAATCTTGACTCTGCTCCCCTACGATAACCCATATTCTATCTTATCACTCTCCTTGATGCAAAGTTAATGCAAATATTATGAAAACAACAATTGCGTTGAGTGTTAAAAGGTCATTAGTAATGGCGATCTTCTCGAGACAATCCCTCATAAATTCAAAATTTAATTTGTATTAACGATCCTTGAATCAAGAGTCCAAAATAATATTATGATAAAAAGGTTTAATTTGGTAATAACGTTGGAAAGAGAATTGTACATTAATCTACCAACTTCATTAAGCATGAAAACCAGAAGAAAGGAGCAATTTTGCAGAGATACCATAAACTCAATTGGACAAAAGATCAAAGTTTTCAGTGTTCAAGAGCATACAAGTATTATTCCTCATTGTCGCCTCTCGAGAGGATTTCAAATTTTATTTGGATGTCAAGAATTTCTCTGGCAAGATGTGTTCCAAAGGTCTATGATTTCAAAGAGTTGATTTTTTGGTGCATCGACAAACTCGATAAGAATTAGGGAATAATTCAATTGCAAGGAGAGTCCCCTATTTCTTTGGCACCTTTGGTCTTCAAGATAATGCTCAAACTCCCATATCCGACAACGACCTTAGGGGATGAAGATAAGGATTTTCTAAAGGAAATAAATGGTGGATTGGACCTTCTACGAGAGTATATTCAAGACCCAATAGTGATCCTATAATACCTTTCAAGTATCCGGGTTATTTTTTTGAAAAATCCCTACCACGAAATGGCATAGATATTTTCCAGAGTAGTGAGACAAGAGTCTATGACTACCATTACTCGACTGGCTTTATATATCTCGCATTTTACAATTCACGAGAAAGTATTTTTTATTACATCAAGAAAATAATATATCTTATTGTCGATGCATGGGAATTGAGAAATATTTTTTTTTCTTTGGGATCAAGAATAACAAATTTCAGACAATACCTTCAAGTGTATCTTGAAAATGACGAAGAATTATATAAGGCAGTTGTTTCCACCTTTGTCGCAAAAATATCAAGTGATATTAAGATACGGAGAAAGGAGGAAGACATGCCTTCACTAATTTCAATAAATCAACTTAAGGCATGTTGGATAAAAAGAGTAAAGTGTCTAAGGGAAATGTTAGTTGATTGTGACACCATAAGTGTTAAAAAAGGGGACTTATATTTAAAATTGATTGAATTAGATTTGGCTAGATCAACTGGTGATTTGGAGAACCGACATTTAATATTATATTATGTTGGAATACTGAGAGGGGGGGTGAATCGTTACTCTTTTTTTTCAACAATTAGCAGTTACTTTTATATTTTGTTAATTACCACAATAGATCAACAATAGACTTGTTTGTAAAATCAATTATATAAATATAATTAATAGGAATTACAAGGATTTTATGAAGAATAGTGAAGGACACCAATCCTTTTTAGAGAACCAACTCTAGGAGACACAAATCCCCTTCTTCAGGGCACCAACCCTAGGAAGCATCAACTCCCTTATATTTAGGGCACCAACCCTAGGAAGCACCAACTCCCTTGTATTTAGGGCACCAATCCTAGGAAGCACCAACTCCCTTAACTTACACTTAAAGGATATGAATCCTTCTATGTTCCTCCCTTCCACCCTCACTTCATAAGAATCATCAGTTCTTCTTCTTGGAATCTGATGTTGTTTTTAATCTTTTGATCTAGACTTCAGAGACACTTTCTTCTCACTATTATTTCTCATTTATATACTCTTCCAACTGGTGTGAGCTATGAAGCATTGTGTCCCTTTGTTTGGACCATTGCACCTCTTCATTTTAAATTAACAATAATCTTTATTATTATTCAAACATCATTGTGTAGGTTGTTAATTCAGAGTGATTTTAAATCGATCACAAGTATGGATTGATTTCTTTAACTCAATTCCATGTCTCTGCAAATGTTGCAGAAATCGAATCTTGCAAAGGCGCTTCCTTCAAACCATTTACATTTGACCAATAGCGCAAAACCATGAGATTATTAATTAAGTGATGTATACAGCACCTCATGGCTTATGTGTTCATAACCCATGACCAGGGGATGGAACATATTCCTTCGGTACTTCGTCCTTCGAGCAATTTCTGTCTCATCCAATATTCCATAGTAGTTTTTTCCGAAGTAGATCAGACGAACGATATCCATTCTTCCGTAGATGGATGATCCTATCTTATCCATAGGATTCAAACAAATCGATGACCATGACTTGATCTTCCATTGAGTGGATGGTTCTCATTCACTTCTCACAAGGATTGATCCAATGGTTAACATTAATCCCATAAAAAAAATCAAAGGTCTAGCTTCAATCCTTACTTTATCCTTCCATTGCTTAATCTGACGGCTGTGACTTAATCAAAGTTTGTTATGGATGGTTCTCGTTTACTTCAGGACTTCGAAGGTTCATAGGTCCAGGTAATCGTTGTTCCAATTTCCACCTGAGTTGGTCAACGTTGGAGTTGACTGTCCCATGATATGATGGTTCCAATGTTCTGCTTCAAATCAACGATTGTCGTTACTTCGGGGCTTTGACCTTCATGGGTCTAGGTAATTGATATTCCAATTTCCACTAAATCTGGTCAGTGCCGAAGTGGTCAACATGGGAGAGCTTACATCATGTTTTGATCCAACAATCATGATTCATCCTGGAGGATCTTAGATCAATGATCATTATTGACTTTGGCCTTCGACGCTTTGGGTAGTTTTTGGTTTCCCCCGAAGGACTAAATCCCAGAGTGACATAACTTGCGAACATCACTGTTGACTTGTCACTGGCTGAGTGGCTACCATGTGTCATCTAGCTTCGTGATTTACCTAACCTAAAATGACAAATGGACCTAGACACTTGTCACCATCTGATTGCGCCATGTGTCCTTGATGATGTGGTCTATTGACGTGGATCTCCTGACGTGGTACATGTCCTCCTCTTAGATATGACGCTTATGATCAGTTCTAAATCAATGGTATAGATTTATTTCGGCCTTCGACACTTTGGGTTATACACTCCCAATTCTCAATTCTCCCGAAGTGAGATTCCCCGAGTAAAAATCGAGCAACTTGACTTCATCTAACGATCGAGAATGATCTCATAGTAGATCAATGATCATGAATGATTTTAGAACTGAAAGTTGTGCAATCGCTAACTCAACCCTTGCATCCTACAATGGTTCTCCATCGTTGATCTACCCTTACTGAGATCCGACGGTCATGACTTAATCGGATGTTTGATCCGAAGGCCCTCCTCTGTAACTCCCAAATATGATGGTCCAGGTTTATCCCTAAATATACATCAATGGACATGATTCTCCCTTGATTCTTCTGTATTTTTACTGTGGGTATTTCACTCTTGATCATGTTTCTGTAATGCACTTTCCCTTCTGAGCTTTTTGGTAGATTCCTTTGCATGTTGTTTATATCATTACAATGTGCTTTCCCTTCTAAGATTTTTGGTAGATTCATCTGCATGTTGCTTATATCATTACACTGCACTTTCCCTTCTGAGATTTTGGTTTTGTACTTGGATTCTAACTGATCAATATCACTGATCTGTTGGGAATTCGATCCTGATGGTGTTTCTGCATATGCGTTGATCTCGTGAAATTTAATATGTTGTCCCTCATGATATTTAGATATAATTCACTTCATTTTGTTCATAACAACTCATCATCACATCATAATGACATCGGCTGTTGACATCAATGACAACACCTCAATGACAATATGTCCAACAATCTCCCTATTTGGCATTGATGACGACCTTTTCTTTTTGAAATTTCTCCCCTTATCAATTTCCTCCCCCTTTGATAGCAATGGCATAGGGGATCTTTCTTAGCTCCCCTTGTGGCAATGCTCCCCCTGAACATGTGACCCTTCTGATACGTTTTTATGGTTTTTAATGAGGTTTTTGAATTAATCTTATTTTTTTCGAAGATTTTCAAAAGTACTCCTAGGCAAGGGTTTTGTGAAAATGGCTGAAATATGTTTTTTGGTGTCTACATACACTATTTTAAATATTTTTTAAGTAACCTGATCTCTTAGGAAATGATATCTTATTGGGATATTTTTGGTTTTAGAATGCATGACTTTATTTTTAGAGATACTTATGGCACTAGTGTTATCACAGTTAATAGTAATGGAATTATTATAACTTATTTGTAGGTGTTCTAAAGTTTTCTTCATCCAAAGAAACTATGTGCAGCAGGATGCAGTAACAATGTATTTTGCCTTTGTTGTAGAGAGTGATGTGGATGTTTGTTTCTTGCTTGACCATGCTACCAAAATTTTTCCTAAGTAAAATGCTCCTTCACTGGTGCTTTTCCTATCATCTATGCTACCGACCCAATATGCATCAGTATATGCAGTTAGATTGAAGTCTTTATCTTTTGGATACCATAATCCTAGTTCTAGGGTGCCTTGAAGGTATCTTAATATTCTTTTTACTACTTTTAAGTGAGTTTCTTTAGGTGCATATTGAAATCTCCCCATGAGTCCTACAACTTGCATGATGTCAGGTGTTGTTGCTATTGAATAGATAAAATTTCCAACCATTGATCTATACATTGTTTGGTCTACTTTTGGTGAGCAATCTTCTAGACTTAGTTTACATCCAATGACCATTGGAGTACCCATAGGTTTACTATCTTCCATTTTAAATTTCTTCATCATTTCCTTGATATATTTGGTTTGAGAAAAAAGTATTCCATTTTTTGTTTGATTTACTTGTAAACCGAAGAAAAATGACAGTTCTCCCAGCATAGACATTTCAAACTCTTCTTGCATTTTGGTTGCAAATTTTCTGCTTAGTGTAGTAAGATTACTCCCAAATATGATGTCATCTACATATACCACCATAACACTCATGCTTTGATCCTTAATTTTGATGTATAGGTTGTTGTCAGTAGTCCCTCTCTTATATCCCTGTTTTTGTAGGTATTGATCAAGCCTAGAGAACCATGCTCTAGGGGCTTGTTTAAGACCATATAGGGTCTTTTTTAGTTTGCACACATAGTCCTAATTTTTTGATAACAAGAATCCTTATGGTTTCTCAACATAGACTTCTTCTTCTAGTGTTCCATTAAGGAATGTTGATTTGACATCCATATTATAGATTTTGAAATTTCTGAGACATGCAAATGCTAGGAACATTCTGATGGCCTCAAGTCTGGCTACTGGAGCAAAAGTCTCTTCAAAATCAATACCTTCTACTTGGGAATATCCTTTTCGAACTAATATGGCTTTTTTCTTTATAATTTCCCCACTTTCATTTAGTTTCTTCTTGAAGATCCACTTGGTTCCTATCACATTCTTGTCCTTGGGTCTTGGAACTAGTTCCCAAGTCTGATTTTTATTTATTTGGTCTAGTTCTTCATTCATTGATTTTATCGAATATTTACTTTTGAAATCTTATTTAATTGACTTAGGTTCTATTAGGGATAACATTTCCTGTTCTCAGTCAAAAGCGAGTTTCCTTTTTGTTTCCACTCCTGCACTTTTATCTCCAATATTTTGGCTTTCAGGATGATTCTTTTGAACTCTTTTTGATGGAGCTCTTGGCAAGGGCATTTCTTCATTGTCTTCTTCATCGATATGTGGTTCAATATTCTGTGTTTCATTATTATCATCTTCTTGCTGAGATTATACATCATCATATTCCTGCTGATATTTTATATCATCATCTTCTTGTTGAGATTTTTATCAATGCCTTGGGATATGCCTTTTTTTAGATCATATATATTTACATTGGCACTTTCCACAATATTTAGTAGTATAAGATTATAACATATGTATGCTTTCTTATTAGATGAATATCCTAAGAATATTCCTCCATTAGATCTTGAATCAAACTTTCGTAGGTTATCTTCATCATTCTTTATGTAACATTTACTTCCAAAAGTTCTGAAGTTTTTACAGATGTTGGCCTTCCAAACCACAGTTCATAAGGGGTTTTGCCATGGTTGGGTCTCAACTGAGCTCTATTAAGTATGTGAACTATTGTGTAGATTTCATCTCTCTAGAATTTGTATGGAAGCTTGGCTTCATTTAGCATGGTTCTTGCAGCTTCTTGAACTATTTTGTTTTTCCTTTCTACCACTCCATTCTGTTGAGGAGTCCTGGGAGTTGAAAACTGTCTTTTGATACCTTGATTTTCACAAAATTGAATGAACTTTTTAGAGGTGAATTCTCCTCCATTTTCTGATCTCAAACATTTAATTTTGAGATATGTTTCATTTTCTACAAGGGATTTGTATATTTTAAATTTCTCAAAGGCTTCTGATGTTTCTTTTAAAAAGAATACCCAGGTCAATATTGTGTAATCATCAACAATCAACATAAAATATTGTTCACCATAAGTACTTTTGGTTCTGGTTGGTCCACATAGATCTATGCGAATAAGATCTAATGGTTTTGTTGTGGAATGCTCTTTTGTTTTGAACCTAACTCTTGTTTGCTTTCCTATTTGACAATGTTTGCAAATAGAATCTGAAGGCTTAATCACTTTTGGTAGGTCCCTAACTGCTTTTTTTTTTTCGTTGGCTTTGATCAAGCTGTCAAAGCTTAAATGTCCCAACCTTCTATTCCATAGCCAACTTTCATCTACTTGGATTAAACAACATTTTTCTTCTTCTTATATATTAAGGATGTACGCATTGCCAGATGTTCTTGGTTCAACTTCCACTGGTTTTCCAGTGTCCTTTTTTCTAATTTCATATTTCCGAGAATAAAAAGTAAGTATGTGACCCTGATCACATATCTGACTTACACTTAGGATATTTGGTTTGATATTTTCTACTAGAAGTACATCTTCTTCTTTGGTTTTATTATTTCCTAAACTAACAGTTCATTTTCCCAGTGTCTTGGATGACATGTTATCTCCAAAGGTTACTTTTCCTTTTCCTTTCTTATTTAACTTGAGAAATTTACTTTGATCTCCAATCATGTGTTTGGAAAATCCATTGTCTATATACCACTGACATCCTTGATTTCTTGCATATAAGGCTACATTGCACTCTGTTTGCTTTTTCTTCCATTCTTTTTATTATGGGAAATATTTGTCTTTTTATCATATTTTGGCAATCTACATTCACTAGTTTTATGACCATAGTTGTTGCATTTTTGGAATTCACTATTGAAGTCTTCCAAAGGAGAAAATGAGTTATAATTTATCTTCTCTGTATTGTACTTGTCGTTCTTATTTATTTAGACATTTCTACGATTGTATTTCCCATAAGCTTTCCAGTGTACTGCCTTACGTACAAAATTATTGCAAGAGTAACAATATCCAATAAATAGAAATTTAGGGGGATTCCTTTTGATGATTGTATTTTTTTTTGTTATATTTTACTCTAGTAGGGAGTATTGATTTTTGTTTATGTGTAACACAATGGTATCATCTTTTCCTTATTATCTTCTTTTCTTAATGAGTTTTTCAGAGCATCTGCGTAATTGATTGGTTTCTTGACAAATCCTTGTGATGTAGAAGTTGAGTCTTGAGTATATCCCAAACCAATCTTGTTGTTTGGTGACCTTTGACTACTGAGAATTTCATCCAAGATCTTTGAACTATTTCCAAATTGTGATCCCTTCTTTTCTTTCTCAATTTCACTTTTTAGCAACTTAATCTCAACTTCTAGTTTCTCACATACTTTTTTTTTATCATTATTTTGTTGTAAAATGTCTTCTTCAATTTTATTAGCTTCCATGAGCTGGGACTTCAAATCACTTATGGTTTGTTCTAACTCTTTGATGGTTTTGGAAACTTCCCTCTCTCTTGATTTAATGGCTTCTTTAATCTCTAGAAGCTCTTCCCTTAGTACCCTGTTTATTTTTTAGTTTTTCTTAGTTCTTCAATTACACCAAGGATTTCCTCTTCGAAGTTCACTTCTTCTTCATCTTCTAAATGCATATAATTTTGAGTTTTTATTCCCATAAATAGGAGCTCTAGTTTGTCTTCTTCATTTTCTTCTGATGAACTACTATCTTCTTGGGTAAAGAACCCTTTATTTTTCTTATAGAACTTTTTATTATTATTAGTGTTGATTTTCTTCTGATTTTTTAAGGTTCCTTTGTCATCACTTTCCTCCTGCTTAGGATGGGTACATTTATTAGCAAAGTGTCCAATTTTTCCACAGTTGAAACATATTAGGTGAATCTTTCCTTTGTATTTCCCTGTCCCTTTCTTGAGTTTCTTTATGAAGTTGGCAGTTTCCTCATCAGATATATCTGATAACTCATCATTGGTGTTTGTCTCCTGCCTCATGTTTGTTTTATATTCTTTAAAGGTTGTTTCTCTTTTTGATGATTTATCATTTCCTTTTCTCATTTCATATGCTGTAAAAATTCCATGAAGCTGATCAACTGTGAGTGTGTCAAGATCAATCCTATCTTCAATTGTAGATACCTTTGCATCATATCTCATAGGTAATGACCTTAGTATATTTTTCACAATAGGTTTATCTGTAATTCCTTCTCCTGCTTCTTTGATTGAATTAACCACTTCATCTACCATGTGAAGGTATTCAACAATGTTCTCTTCTTCTTTCATTTTCATATTTTCAAACTGAGTTATATAGGTCTGTAGTTTGGCTTCCCTAACTTTGTTATCCCCTTCATATACAACCTCCAATTTGTCCCAGATTTATTTGGCTGACTTACAATGCATAACCTTCACACATATAGAATTTTTCAACCCTCCTAGAATTGCATTATCTACTCTTGAGTTTTCATTGCAGATTTTATTTCCCGCAACATCTTTGGGTGGAGTAGTTGGTGCAGTGTAACCATACACAACAGATTGCCAGATATCAAAACCAAGAGCCAATAGGAAGTTCTTAATCCTTATTTTACATAGAGCATAGACACCTCCATTGAACAATGGTGCTTTGTTGTTAGACATTCCCTCTTGTTGATCCATCTTCAAGATCTACCTCCCAGTTGTTTAGATGGTGTTGAAGGCACTCGCTCTGATACCTATTGTTGGAATAGTGAGAGGGGGGGTGAATCAATATTAACCTTTTTTCAACAATTAGCAATTACTTTAATATTTTATTAATTACCACAATAGATCAACAATAGACTTGTTTGTAAAATCAATTATATAAATATAATTAATAGGAATTACAAGGATTTTATGAAGAATAATGAAGGACACCAATCCTTTTTAGAGCACCAACTCTAGGAGACACAAATCCCCTTCTTCAGGGTGCCAACCCTAGGAAGAATCAACCCCCTTGTATTTAGGGCACCAACCCTAGGAATCACCAACTCCCTTGTATTTAGGGCACCAACCCTAGGAAGCACCAACTCCCTTAACTTACACTTAAAGGATATGAATCCTTTCGTGCTCCTCCCTTCCACTCTGACTTCATAAGAATCATAATTTCTTCTTCTTGGACTCTGTTGTTGTTTTTAATCTTCTGATATGGACTTCAGATACACTTTCTTCTCACCATTCTTTCTCATTTATATACTCTTCCAACTGGTGTGAGTTATGAAGCATTGTGTCCCTTTGTTTGGACCATCACACCTCTTCATTTTAAATTAACAATAATCTTTATTATTATTCAAACATCATTGTGTAGGCTATTAATTCAGAGTGATTTTAAATAGATCACATGTATGGATCAATTTATTTAAATCGATTCCATGTCTCTGCAAATGTTGCAGAAATTGAATCTTAGTACAGAGGCGCTCCCTTCAAACCATTTACATTTGACCAATAGCGCAAAACCATGAGCTTATTAATTAAGCGATGTATACAGTGCCTCATGGTTTATGTGTTCGTAACCCATGACCAGGTGTTGGAACCTAGTCCTCCAGTACTTCGGCCTTTGGGCAATTTCTCTCTCATCCAATCTTTCGGAGTATTTTTCTCTGATGTAGATCGAACGATCGATATTCGTTCTTCCGTAGATGGATGATAATGTCTTGTCCATAGGATTTAAACAAATTGACGACCATGACTTGATCTTCCATTGAGTGAACGGTTCTCGATCACTTCCCACAAGGATTGATCCAATGGTTGGCATTAATCCCAGAACCAAATCAACGATCTAGCTTCAATCCTTAATTTATCCTTCTATTGCTTAATCCGACAACTGTGACTTAATCAAAGTTTGATATGGACGATTCTCATTTACTTCAGGACTTTGAATGTTTGGAGGTCCAGGTAATCGTTGTTCCAATTTCCACCTGAGTTGGTCAACGTCGGAGTTGATTGTCTCCTGATCTGACGGTTCCCATATTCTTTTTCAGATCAACAGTTGTCGTTACTTCGAGGCTTTGGCCTTCAAGGGTCTGGGTAATTGTTGTTCCAATTTCCACCGAAGTTGGTCAACGCTGAAGTGGTCAACATGGGAGAGATTACATCATGTTTTGATCCAACGGTCATGATTCATCCTAGAGGATATTAGATCAATGATCATTATTGACTTCATCCTTCGACGCTTCAGGTAGTTGTTGGTTTCCCGTGAAGGCCTAACTCCCGGAGTGACGTAACTTGATGACGTCACTGTTGACTTGGCACTGGCCGAGTGGCTACCACATTTCACCTAGATTCATGACTTATGTAAACTAAAATTCCAAATGGATCTAGACACTTGTCACCATATGATTGCGCCACGTGTCCTTGATGATGTGGTCTACTAACGTGGATCTTCTGACACGGTACTTATCCTCCTCCTGGATCTTACAACTGTGATTAGTTCTAGATCAACGGTCTAGATTTATTTTGGCCTTTGACACTTTGGGTTATATGCTCCCAATTCTCATTTTTCTCAAAGTGAGATTCCCTAAGTAAAACTCGAGCAACTTGACTTCATCTAACGGTCGATAATTCTCCCATAGTATATCAACGACCAGGGATGATTTCAGAACCAAAAGTTGTGCAATCGTTAACTCAACCCTTGCATCCCACAATGGTTCTTCGTTGTTGATCTTCCCTTACTGAGATTTGACGGTCAAGACTTAATCAGATGTTTGATCCGAAGGTCCTCCTCTGCAACTCCCAGATCTGATGGTCCAGGTTTGTCCTGATATATACATCAATGGAAAAGATTCTCCCTCGATTCTTCTGTAGTTTTACTATGGGGATTTCACTCTTGATTGTGTTTCTGTAATGTGCTTTCCCTTCTGATCTTTTTGGTAGATTCCTTTGAATGTTTTTTATATTATTGCAATGCGCTTTCCCTTATGATATTTTTGGTAGAGTCCTCTGCATGATTTTTATATCATTGCAATGCACTTTCCCTTCTAAGCTTTTGGTTTTGTACTTGGATTCTAATTGATCAACATCAAGCATAAGAAAGCAAGAACCAACCACATCGCCGACTGCCTCATTCGACCTCCAATTTATGCACTAAGCATGATGCTACACTCTTGTGGACATGAGACCTTCGGGTGGTCCAAAATCTACGAGCAAGATCCTGACTTCACCACTACCTATAGATGTTGGGCAGAAACACAATTGTCGCTGATTTTCATCTACAGGACGGATTGTTGTGCCATCTCCATGTTCCATCAAGCGAGCGAGTGAAGCTGATTTGGGAATCTCACTACAGTCGGGTGGCAAGACACTTTGGTGTAGAAAAGACAATGGCATTGTTGCAGAAACATTTCTATTGGTCGAAACTCCAACAAGATGTCAACAAGTATATTAGGTCCTACATGACCTGCACCATTTCAAAATCGTCCATTAGGAAACAAGGCATGTACACCCCTCTGCCTACTCCCAACAAGCCTTGGGAGTCCATCTCAATGGACACATGCCGGGCCTTCCTTCAACCAAGCAGAGAAATGAATGAGTTTTCATGGTGGTTGATCGATTTTCCAAGATGGCAATTCTAGTCGTCTAGAAGAAGAGCATCATAATAGAGATCATTACCAAGCTCTTCTTTGAATGAGTGTGGATACATTTTGGGATACCACAAACCATCATCTTCGATCGGGACAGTTGGTTCCTTAACACAATCTAGTCAAGCCTTTGGTCATGGTTGGACACCAACCTCAAAAAATCCACAACCTTCCACCACCAAACTGGCCAAACCAAGGTTGTCAACATGATGATCATGCATATCTTTCTGATGTACAATTCCAAGCATCTTCACACATGGGATAAGATTCTTCCCTATGTTCAACACAGTTACAAGAGAGCCATACATAGCTCAACCGGCCACAACCCCTTTCAGGTGGGGTTGGGATTTCAACCATTGGGTCCCATGGATGTTGCACTACCCCTTGCCTCCACACATGCAGAATCATCCCATGCGCAAACTGAAGCCGACAAAGTCATCTAACACATCTGCCAACAGGTTTAGGATATTCTGTAGAAGTCCAATTCCAAGTACAAGCAACACCATGATCAACACCGGGTGCCACACAAGTTTCTGGTGGGAGATAAAGTTTGGTTGTACTTGTAGAAAGAACGCCTTACATGACCTCATCAAAAGCTTCGCCCACTCCGATATGGACCTTACACCATCACCAAGGCTTTGGGTGACAATGATTTTGAGCTCAACATTCCCCCCTTCCTTGGATTGCACCTAGTGTTTAACATGGACCTCCTTCGACCATACTTTCCACCCTTATTGAACACCTCAGAGATAGCAGAATAGTTGACACCCACATATCTCAACCCTAACTGCATGGAATGGGCATCCACTGATTAGATCATGGATACATAGGTCAAGGGCACTCTCCAACAGAAGCTTCAACTTTATTGGGTTGTCAAAGTAAGGTAGTTACTACACCAAGGCAAGTGGCTCACTTGGGGCCAAATTCAGCAAACGTTTCCTCATATGATGGGGGAACTCAACACAATGGAGACCATTGCTTCCTAAGGAGGGAGTATTGATCCAAGTGGATATCGGTGGCCACCCACCTCTTCCATCTGGCTCACATACAACTTTCATCTTGGCAGTTACCATTTCATCTTTGTAATTGTTTTCTAGCTTTTCGGGTCCTAAACTTCCGGGGCTGTTTTGAGGCCCTAAACAACGTTTTTTGGGCCTGCCACAGTTACACTATATATGGAGTGAGGTGTTATGGTATAATGTGTATTCCTCGAATAGACCTTTCTAACGAGCTATTGTGTGACTAAAACAGAGATCGTATGCAAAATTTACAACCCCGAGAAGTTGATGTACCAACTTACCCCATCGAGGCCCACATGACTTTTGGCACTTCATCTCCTAGGGTTAGGTTTTTCGATGTCTAGGGTTTTTGATTTACTTCTTGATGCTAAAAAATGCCTCGAGAACTCATTGTGATGTGCTTAGACGAATGCGCATAGCCGCCACATCTCTTCTCAGAGATTAGCTACCACCATTCAAGCAAGATTGTTTTCATTCTGCATTTTACAGTTTCAACAAATTTCTTATTTAATAGAAGTTAAGTTCCATTGTATCTCTGTGATCATTCTCTGTATATCTGTGTTAATGTTATAAATATGTGTTTCATTTCATTCCGCTCATAAATCTGGATCATCCTTTTTCAAATTCTCATTTTACCATAAAAAATATGACTCAACATAGAATATTTCCAATATCAATATTGAAATCTATATTTTAATCATGTAAAAAAAATGAGTGATGCCATAAAAAAAAAGTGACACTAGAGAATGGTCGTAGTCTAAATGTTCTACGAAATCCGACAAGAAAATTTTCGGGGACATTTTCTCGAAATCCAGCGAGAGATTGTTAGATTGACAAATTTGAGTGATTATTTTTGTATAATTCGAGTGCCCCAGGGTTTTCCAGCGTGTTGAATCCATTTATGCTTTCAGAAATGATTTAAAAAAAAAATAATGATTTTTTGCAAATTTATGCCACTGGATTCCTACGAAAAAATCCATTTGGTAGAACAACTAGACAACGCCCTATAGAATAGGTTACATAAACCTCTTGTTGTAGCTTAAAAACCTTGGAAAGAAAACCATGAATACAATCTTGGAATTACCTCATATAGACTAGTGAAACGACATCAAGTTGTTTATCTACTGTAACCTTGAGCAAAAGCTTCTGGAAGCGATTTAATCTAGAGACTTTGTGTATTGCAGAACATTGCTAGACTCCCATTTACTCTGAGGAGAAATAAAGCGTGGATATTCTTTTTGATATATATTGTGTAATAGAGCTGGAGACGACTTGTATTGATTTTTATTTTTTAATATTATATGCATACATGACAACATCTTTCCAATACTAAATTGTAGAACACCTCTGATGCAATTAATTTAACTAAGTTAGAATTAGTTAATTTAATTATACTATTGATGATGTTGTGTTATATCTTAAATGTGTTTTTAATTTTGAATTAATTAAAATATTATTTATAATATATATATTTTGTTTTTTTTAACTATATTGTTTTCTTTATATTTAGAGAATGTGGTATTTTTACGATATAGAGTTTATGTAGTTAAACTTCTTACTGTTATTATAAAGTATTGTTTATTATGTTGATATGGGAATGTAAAGTGACAAATTTGGACTATTAATTTGCCCATCCTATTGCTTATCTTTTTATTCCCATAGTTCAACTTAGAATTATTTTTTATTTATTTTTATGATTTTTCAACTTAGAATTATTTTTTTATTGATTTTTATGATTTTTTTTAAACGCATTTCTCTCCATTCTTATTGGCCTTGTAGGGCTAATGTCTTCAATCTCACAAGGGGGTGGAGTGGGTGGCAACGTGTTAAAAGACTCCTTTCATTGATGGACTATGGCTTAAGGGTGATTTAAATTCCAAAATATGAGCGAGAGTTTGGGATATCATCCCATTGATGATTCAATGTAATATTTATATGGATATAGATTCAAAGATTTTTCAAGGTCAAGGTAATTTAAAAAAAAAAAATACTAAGAAAAATTGGGAAACAATTATACGATAAAACGTAGACAACAAAGAAATTGCTATAAATTTGAATTATGCTGGAGAATTTATAACCATATTTTTAATTAATAAAATTTTAATCTTTTTATAATAAAAATTATTTAAAATCAATGAAAACTTCTAGAACTACCATTTTAGAAATTAAATTTTGATGTAGTTATTTTGGATAAAATGTGGGTGAGTCCAATAATGAGTACATAAATTATGGTGATTAGATTATCCTAGGTAGTTAGAAAAAATGCAAAATATTAAATTGAGAAAGAATATGTTTAATAGAGCTTAACTCAACCTTTCAAGAAGTCAATCACGATATTGAAATTATTTATATTTTAAATTGCAACATCTTTACATATTGAAAAGTAACATACTAGAATGGTAAATTTAGGTGGAAATTTGGATTGGGGTAAATAAATAACATCTTTACATATTGAAAAGGAACATAGCTACTAGAATGGTAAATTTAGGTGGAAATTTGGATTGAGGTAAATAAATAATTTGATTAGATTGGATTTCAAAGATTGAGATTATTTATTTATTTATTAATGTTAAGGCATGATGTTATAATAGAAAGGTTTAAAGGGGGGTGCGATCATACTAGCGTTAATGCACCGGATCTCATCAGAACTCCGCAGTTAAGTGCGCTTGGGCTAGAGTAGTACTGGGATGGGTGACCTCCTGGGAAGTCCTAGTGTTGCACCCTATCCCCTTTTTTCGGGATGTTACAAAAGCATCTGATAAGGAGAATGACGAGAGGAGGCGAGAGGAGCTCAGCGCGGCTAGGGTCTAAACCCTAGCCGCCCGCTCTGGTTTTTCGTATGCAGGCGAGAGGAAATCCGTGGGGAGCAGCCGACCAGAGCTCCATTGGTTTGCAGGGGCGCGACTTAGCATTCAGAGACTCCGACCAAGCATTCAGGGGCACGAGCAGCCGACCAGCGTTCCTTTCGTGGGGAGCAGTCGACCAGCGTTCCATTGCAGGGGCGCGATCAAGACTCCTTGCATGAGCCAACGAATTTGCATGCATAATAGCTGTGTCTTGGTGCTGGAGGTCGACAGCCATGGCCTCAGGTTCGAATGCCAAGATAGGAAATGACCGGTTGGAAGCATTCAAGGCGTTAGTTCGCTCGGGAAAACCCAAAACCAAGCCTCCTTCCACGACTAAGTTTGTCAAGAAGATGGAAGAGATCCCTTCGCTGGAGCTAACTCCAGAGGGGCCCTGCAATCTTGCCCTTCTTTTTGCAGAAACTGCCCTCATCGGAAAGTTTACGGGGATATGGCCTAGCCCCAAAACGGTGGAGGCATGGATGGATGATCGGTGGAAGGCGCTGATACAAGGAAAAGTCACTTTGTTCGCAGTAGGCAGGGGGTTTTTTGTCTTTGGTTTTGCGAGCAAAGAAGACCGTGATCTAGTCTTCAGATCTGGACCCTATTTCATGGGGTCAAGAGGACGATTCTTAGCCCCCTGGACTCTAGACTTCAATCCCGAAGTCGAGATCACTGCAGCCCCTATTTGGGTTAGGCTTCCTCATCTTCCCTTGCACCTCTGGGGGACAAGATCTTTGGAGGACATAGGCAACAAGCTTGGGCGTTTCCTGGACAGTGCGGAACCGAAAGGGGACCAGTTTACCTGCGCTCGCAT